>MU844543.1:0-146092 GCA_030867245.1 Colletotrichum eremochloae | reverse complement strand
GGGATGGATGGGGTGAGGGTCTCGAAGGGTGAAGGTGTCACAAGAGGGCGGATCGGAGGACGGAGGAAAGGAGCTTTGACGACGAAAGAGCGAATTCGAAGAGGAGGCCAGAGGAAGAAGGAGGGGCATGGGAGCGGTGTTCTTCGATGGGGGGCCCTGTTGTTGAAGGGCGTTGGGTGGACTGGGACAGGAGATGGCCACGGGGTCAGAGGAGGCACTGGGCGAGACCACAGACGGATGCGACGGAGGACTTTTTTTTCTTTTTCTTCTTCTTCTCTCCTTCGGAAGGAATCATGCTAATCATCCTGGGGGACACAGCGCAACCTGCCCGCCCGTGGATTCCGCCCCGGCACGATGTTGTTGGGCATGGGACTGGTGATGGGATACGGATGGTACCACCTGATCAAGGGTATCCGGGAAGCCAAGTACGTTTTTTTTCCTCTTCCAAAACACGAGAAAGAGGGAGAGAGACATGTTGCCGGAACTGGGAAACACAAGGTGCTGACCTGATCGCAGCGAGCTTGCGAGAGAAAAGATGTGGGCGCGCATCCACCTCATCCCCCTCCTGCAGGCCGAGGAGGACCGCGACCAGGTCCGCAGATGGTACGCCGACCAGGCGAGAGAGAAGGAGCTGCTGGGCGAGAACACCAAGGTCTACCACTCTGACAGGTAACGTCGACTTGCCCCCGCCCTTTTTTTAATTTTTTATTTTTACGTCACGAGGGAAGACAATATGAACTGACGATACTGGCATCACAGATTTGTCCGTCCCACTTTCACCGTTGTGCCGGCTACCAAGAACTAGATTTTTGGGCCCCGTAGGATGAGTCGGTTGAGGGGGAATACCCTGGGAGGAGAGGTAGGCTGATTGGGGAGAGAAGATTAAGAAGGGGAGAAAGAGCCCGCAAGACGCCGACGTGTGTTGTGTACATCTACTTTTTTTCGGGATCGGAGAGGTATCCAGAAGGCTTGTTTAAATCAAAAACCTGCTGCCTGTACGATCAGGCTTGTGTGTGTGTGTCGTCGTGACATGGTTGAATCCCTCGGCCAGATGCGATACCCTGTTTCCCGGTGTTAGTGTGTGGTTGTTGTCAATGTGATTCGAAGCGCGGCCTCGTCGGTAACAAGACAGCCATGTGCCTCTATTTCTTCCCCCTTTGGGGAACTGGAGGGGAATTTGTACCGCCGCAAGAGATTGCGGCCGGGGCCCGGCGGGTGGCAATCTGAGGCGGCCATCTCCCCATGCTGTGCGGCCGTGGCTCATGGGTTTGCCCGGTCCAGGCCATACTTGCAGGCCCTCCGGGAGAGTTTAAATCGCAGTGAAATTTAAAGGCAGCAATGCACAAATGCCCCTGTGTGCACCGCCTCTTCTGGCCCTCGAGAGGGGTTAAAATGCAGTGAAAGCAAAATCCTGACAGCCTCTTCTAGCCATCGAGCGGGTTCAAAATTGCAGTGAAGATTTTCCAGTTGGGGGGTCATTATAAGCTCCCTTTGTTGAGGTGAAAACGACCAATCAAGGCTTTCATTCAGCCCTCTCAAGGCGGTTCCGTGGTCTAGCAAAACACACTTTTCGCGTGACACCAAGATGCCTCGATTGCAGTAAAGATTTTGAGGAGGTTTGTGATGAAAAGAGGGAGAGGTGAACGGTTCGACGATGGAGTTTGGCTGCTAAGCACCGTCCATAGTCCCCCATATCCAACAGATTCCGGTATATCTTGATAGATGTCTAGACCAAACTTTAGAATAGCATGCCTGCTCCCCGGCAAAACAATGACCGAGACTGCTCCTCTTCAAGAGCCCATTCCTGCCCCGCGGATGTTTGGCTTGCCAATCCGAACTATTCGCACCAAAAACCGTTCTCAGCCAAACACTGACTCAACGCAAAGAAGGGTAATTTGGCAACTCGAGCGGGCCACTGGCCGTTGCGACAACTCTCTCTCATTTGCCAAGTCTCGCAGAAATCGAAGTCTGGCAGGTCTCTCTCTCTCTATATCTCCACCAGCTACTATAGAGTGGGCTGGACTGAGTAAACAAAGTTGACAAGGTTGCCCTATGCTTGCTAGTCAGCCCCAGGGACATCCTCGTATAGCCTCTCGAGCCGCGGGTTGCTGCCGAAGAGAGATACGCGCTTTCCAAGAATACGCGTATTTCCCACTTTCTTGACCCACGAGCCGGAGGTTTACACATGGACGAAAAAAGCGTCAACCATGGCATAAGGGATAGATTCTGGACGAATTGGGGATATAAGGCACCCTTTCCGTTCATATCTCGTAGTTCTAAGAGACTGCAACTTCTAACTTTGGGGCGTCCTTCTCACGTCTATCAGACAGTCTTTTTGCTCAACTGTGTTCCGCTCGTGCCCCCGTAATCATGGTGTTATTACCCAGACTCGGGGCCGTCATAGTCTGCACTCTATCCGCTTTACTAGACCGGGCCAACGCCGCTTCTACATCGCACTCACCCGTTATAGGAACCAAGTCAGCCCCAGTCTTTCATGGCAACGGCACCATCCTCTTCGGATCCAACGATACCACGACACTCGTTTCCGACGGCACGGCTCCCGCCGTCGTGATCCTCGACTACGGTCAAAATGTAGAAGGACATCCTACCTTTGAGGTCGTCTCCGTCTCCGGCGATACCTCTGGTTTGGAGATTACCTACGCGGAAAGCGAGACCGCTCTCAGCTCGTATATGGTAACCCCCCCTATGCGGGCGCTTTGCAGCATCGAGACACAAGACTAACACCACATGGCAGAGCGATGGCCCTCTTCCTCTGGCGGCAGCCATGGACACCTACCGCATAAACCAATACAACGTCACAGGCCCGTCCATCTTCACGAACCGCCTCATCCAGGGCGCCTTCCGCTACCAGAAGCTCAACCTCTCGACCCGCGGATCCCTCCGGCTCCGCGACGTCGGCGTCAGGCCCACAACCTCCACCACGCCCCTGGCCCGGCTCCCCGGCGCCTTTGCGTGCTCCGATGAGGACCTCACCCGCATCTGGCACGTCGGCGCGAGGACGGTCCAGCTCACCGAGGTCCCTGGGGGCTCCATCCCGGACTTTCTCTGGGTTGCCGGCGAGGAGGGGGCCTACGCCGAGAGCCAGGCGCCCCAGGCCCTGGCGGGCGCCGCCGCCGCCCAGCTCCTCAATTACCGCGTTGATGTGCAGGCCAGGGCCGTCAAGGGCGGCTTCGGCGTCGCCGTGCTGTGCGACACCCTGAACAGCTGTGTCTATCTCTCGTTCGACCTGATCCGACACATTGTCACGGCGCACGCCGGCGCTACGGCCATGGACCCCCTCCTCGCGGCATCCCCCCTTCCGGCCGAGGCCGCACTCGACACATGGCACGCAGTCCGCATCGAGGTCGACTCGCCCTCCGTCACCGTCGCCCTCGACTCCGTCCCGGTACTCAACCTGACTCAGACATCCCGTTTCTTCGGCTCTTTCGGCATCGGCGCCTCCTTCGGGCACGCGGCCTACTTCCGCAACATCACCGCCAGCACGTCCGCCGGCGAGGTCATCTACGCCAATCCACTGACATCTCCGTCTTTCCTGGCCGACTTCACGTCCGGCGCGAACCCGCTCGACACCATCGTCGACGGAGCCCGCCGCGACAGGATCGCGTACACGGGCGACCTCGACGTGGCCGTCGGCGCCGCCCTGGCCAGCACCTTCGGCACCCGCTTCATCGATGGCTCCATCGACCTTCTCGGCTCCCTCCAAGCGTCGCCGGGCTTCTTCATCCCGACCGCCAAGATCCAGCAGGCACCCCCGGCAGCGCCCCTCGACGTCAACGTCACCGGGCTCATCGGCTACTCCTTCAACTTCGTCACCGCCCTCGCCCAGAACTACAAGGCGCGGGGCGACCCCGCCTTCGCGGCGCGCTGGGCGCCCGCCGTCACGCGGATGCTGGACTGGGCCGGCGCCCAGGCCCTCCCAAACGGGCTTTTCAACCTCTCGGACGCGTCCTTCGGCGGCGACTGGAACTACTACGACCCGGCCCAGTCCGGCATCGTGACCAAGTTCAACGCCGTGTACGCCTACGCCCTGCAGCAGTCCCTACCCCTCCTTCGGGACGCGGGCGTGGACGTCGCGGGCTACGAGGCCCGGCTCGCGGACCTCCGCGCCGCCATCAACCAGCACCTCTGGAGCGACGACCTCGGTGCGTACATCCTGTCCGAGGCCATTCCGACTGGCTTCGCTCAGGACGCCAACGCCCTCGCTATCCTCGCCGGCGTTCCGTCCCCGGACGCCGCCCGGCGAATTCTCGCCACCCTCTCGGGCCCCCTCCTCCTCCTCCCCGCCGGGCCCCTCGCCTTCTCCCCCTCTACCGCCGCGTCCAGCTTCGCGCGAAAGATCAGCCCGTATGCCTCGGCCTATCATCTCCGCGCCGCGCTGGCCTCGCGCGACGCGGCCGCCGCAAAGGCTCTCCTGAAGTCGCTCTGGGCCCCCATGGCGGACCCGGCCAACGCAAACTACACGGGATGCTTCTGGGAGACGCTGGACCCCGACGGGACGCCCGGGCTGGGCATCGCGACGTCGCTGTGCCACGGGTGGTCCGCGGGTCCCACAACGGAGCTGAGCAGGTTCGTCCTCGGCGTGCAGCCCGCGAAACCGGGTTTCGTCGAGTGGAAGGTCGAGCCGCAGACGCTGGGGCTGGCGTGGGCTCGGGGACGGTATCCGACAGCGCGTGGGGACGTGGCCGTCGATTGGCGGTTCGAGGACGGCTTGTTGCGCATGGAGGTCGAGAGCCCCGGCGGCACCAAGGGGGTGGTATATTTGCCTCAGCCGTTGGTGACGGGGCTCGACTTATCCGTGGTCCGTGTAAATGGCGTCGTGAGGAACGGGACCCAGTTCGAGGTCAACGGGGGCGACGCCTTTGTACTGACGCAGGAACTATACAGCACAGGGACTTGAAAAGGCTCAGTGATATAAGGTTCTATAAATATTCAAACATAACAGGCTCGATTTGTGACAAAGCAGAGATCCAGTATACATGAATTGCACATAGTCCATTGCATATCGAGAGTAAGGTGATAAAATCAATTCGTCAACGTCGTTAAGTCTCATCATCCATACAGTGGTATACCCAAAGTGACCAAACAGCCAACCACCCCAGACAACACAACATGAACCGCCAACGCCGACCCATGACCCTATTGCTACACGGCCACAAGGCCAGCTTACATTGTCTCCACAACGCACGCCTCCCCCCTTATGCCTGGGACTGAACGACTCTGAAGCCCTCCGAGACGGTCTTGGTGATCTCCTCGTTCTTGTGCTGCAGCAGTCCCAGCGCGAAAGCGACGTCGTTCCACTGGCGCTCTGTCTCGCAGCGGGCGAGTCTGGCCGCGAGCTTGTCGGCTAGTTGCTTGGCGTGCTTGTCCTTCTCGACGAAGCCCAGGAGGAAACGGATGATCCTGCGGAAACTCTCCTCTTCCAGATTCTTCTCGGCGGACAGCAAGCTGAACATGTCGACAAAATGGTTGTAGACGGCGTTGTCCTTGGTGCTGAGTTCAGTGAAGAACATCCTTGCCAGGTCGGCGATGCGGCGGTCCTCATCCTCGAGGCACTTGGCCATCTCACCTAGCTGACCCTTGACCTTGACCTGACCGGCGAGGATGAGGAAGGTCAGAGTCATTAAGCAAGTGCGCTTGACAGACTGGTCCTTGTCGGCTAGACGGCGGTACAAAAAGTCGGTGTTTTCGTCGATGAGGTGGTTGAAGCACACCGCCATGTCACCAAGGGCGATGACGGCGTTGGAGCGGACTGTGGCGTCGGTCGAGCGCTCCATGATGGTGATGAGCAGCGGCAGGTTGGCCTCACAGTACTCGGAACTAACGCACATGAGCTTGGCGAGGCAGAGGGTGGCGGCTGCCTGCAGTCCCTTGTCGGCGTACGTAGTGTTGTTGGCGCAGATCTCCGACACCAGGGGCCCGAACTGTGCCAGCAGAGAGTCGGGGCCAAACAAGAGTTCCCGCTCGCGAATGTGGGCCATGGCCTCAGTGAAATCGTCCTCGGTCGTGCCGCCGATGAGGTCCAGGTCATCGGGCTCGTCCTTCTTGCCTGCCTGGCCTGTCGACTTGTCTGCCGTCTTCTCCTTCTCCTGGTCCTGCTTACGGCGCTTGAAGTCAAGTTCGCAGAGTTCGAGGTGCACGATTTGCTTAATGGCAACATGGCCGACAATGAACAAAAGCTGGGACAGAGCGATGGCTGCATCGCGCTTCTTCGGCTGAGAGGCAGGGGGCACGACTGTCTCATTACCGTCCTCATCCGCCTCCACGGACTGACTCTCATCTCGCGATACCGGCCTGGAGCTCGGTTGCGAGCCCGGCTGGGAGCCTGCTCGTGATTGGGGAGCGGAAAAGACCTGCTTGGTCTTGTGGCGGATGATGTCGGAGCAGAGGGTGTCAGGGTGCTTGGAAATGGCGTAGATGGCATTGATGGCCTGCTCAGCAACACCATACCACTCCTTGCTCTCGGACGGGACCTCGGTGATGGACGCCAGCTTGGACAGGACGGCGTGGTCGTTTGGCAGCCTGGAGAACTTGAGAGCAGACTCTTTTGCCTGACGGCCGGTGGGGTTGATGCGGCGAAGAGCAATGCAAGTGTACTTGGCCAGCTGGAGATCGGCACGGCCGTGGGGGCCCAAGCCGGTGCGCAGCATGGTTTCCATCTCTCCGACGACGATCTCGGGGTTGGCAGTTGCGAGCATGCCCAGGACGATGATGGCGCCACGACGTTGCGTCCTGGAAATCTCGCGTTTTTGCACGCCGTACACCTGCCAGAGCTTGGCGATGACGATCTCGGGAATCAGGCCCTGCTTCATCATAGTGCTGAGCAACTGCTCGAGCGACGTCAGCTCAGCGGGAGTGGCACCAAAGGTCAGACTAATCATGTTCCGGGCGATAAAGTTGGCCGCGTCATTGGAGCTGAAAGTATCGGGCGCCTCGAAGAACAGGCGCTTGTAGACATCGATCAGGTGGCTTTGGACGCCTTTGCCCTCGTCGCTGTTGCCCTTGGTCCAGATCAGGCGCAGCATGCGGCGGATGCCGACCTTGTTCTGCTCAATGTTGTATGCATCGCCGACCTCGAAGTAGTCCATCGCCTCGATGACTTCGCTCTTGTTGCGAGAACCGAGCAGCTGGCAGACGATGCCGGTGGCCTCGTGAAGGACGTCGATGAACTTCAATGCCTCGGAGTAGTATCGCTTGGTGAGGGTGAGTTTCTCAATGGCTTCAGATGTGGCGGCCTCCTCCCGTGCCTTACGGACTGCCTCGAACTTTTGCTCGTCGGTCATGGGCTTCTGGGGCGATTGCTCAATTTGCGTTGCTTCGTCCAGTAACTCATTGTCGACCGTGGTGTTGGCGGCTTCCCCCAGGCCGGGGGCGCCCTCGGGGGGTTGCAGTGCGTTAAGCTCCTCGTCAACCTTGTCAAGACGCGCTTGCCAGTCCTTGCGATTGAGCTGGGCACCGTGCATGACGGTAAATGGATGCGTCTTGATCAAAGCGCCAAGGAGCTTGATGGCATTTCTCCTGACGTGGCTGCTCTTGTCCTCGAGGCTCCTGCATGCCATTTCGGCAGCTCGTTGGCGTCGCTTGGGGAACTTTTGCTCGAGGTCACACAACTTAACATAAACCTGAATGGCTCTGCAACGGCAGTAGGGGTTGATGTCGAGGAAGCGCTCTTCCAGTACGTCGAAGAAGGCGTTGAGCTGGGACTTGTGGTTTTCGCCGCGCTCATCCTGCTTTACCAGGTGGGCAATCATGTTTCCGCAGACTTCGATGAGGGAGCAGCGCAGTGTGTAAGACTAAGGAGAGTGTCAGAAGAGGTTCAGCCGGGGGAGGGTTTGGGGGGAGGGGGGGGACGATGTTTACCTCACTGTCCAGCTGCTTCGCGAGCATGGTCATCTGCTTGATGACGAGTCTGGGGGCCAGCTCGGAGAGTTTGACGATGAACTGAGAGACGGACTTGGGGCCCTTTGTGTCGTTCGAGTTGAACTCCTTGTTACTGAGTTCGCGGAGAATCTCGTCGGCCAACTGGGGGTAGTCGTACGTTTCTGCCAGGATGTGGAGGAACTCGGCCATGGGTTCGGAAAGATGCTCAAAGTAGGTCAAGTTTTGGACAATGGAAATCTGGGCGGCTGTGTGGGAGAGGAGTGAGTTTCATGGGCGGTGCGGCGGGGCGTGGGGAGAAGAAGAAGAAGCTTACCATAGGCGTGGCCGTGATGCTTCACAGCGATGCAGAGGACCTTGAAGGCGTGCATGCGGATGGATGTGCTCTTGACGCGCTGCTCGCTCTCGAGAACCATGTAGACGGGGCGGGTCAGCAGGCCGATGAATGTGTCTCTTTCCGAGGTGGTGAGGAAGATCTTGGTGAGCTTCAGCTTGAGGACCTTGCTCATGATGTCGAGAGCGGACTGCAGCTGGGTTGCCGAGTCCCAGACGCCGTCCTGCTTGGGGGCGTTCTTCTTGGGCTTCCCGCGGCCCCTGGCAACGGGGGCGGTTGACGACTTCTCGGCGGCCTTTGTCTCGACGGCGGCGATGGTCCATTGCAGGAGGAAACCGTAGATTTCGAGGAGCTGCTTGTGGTGGGCGAGGGTCTCCTGTTCGTCGGGTGACTCGAGGTCGTGGTTTATGGCATCGCCCTCGGCGGCGAGGCCGGACATGACAAGGTCGAAGATCTTGCTGAGGGCATGGGTCGGTAAAAATGCAGTGTACCTGGAAGGGTGTAACAGTTCAGAATCATGTTCTCGCAAGTGGTCACATTTGTGGTCAGGGTCAGGGTCAGGGTCCAAGGCGAGGCTGGAAGGGGGAAAAGAAAAGGAAGGGAAGGGTTCTGAAGGATGAGGGGAGACGGGTGCGCACTTTAGGAGGAATTGCAGCGAGTCGAGATGGGCACTGCGGGTGATGGCCTCGGGGTTCTCGGCGACGGCGTCAACGATGGGGTTAAGGACCGGGTTGACGACGGCGACGGTCAGACCTTCGGGGTCATTTTCGTAATCGAAGAGGGAGCCATCAGCTTCGGGGGTGGGAATGCTGGCAGGATCGCTCATGTAATGCTTGAGAGCATCGTTGATGTCGAAGGCGACCGAGTCCATGGCTGCGGTCTGATCGAGGTGTGCGCACCCAGCGAAGAGATGCGATCAAGAAGCGAGAGGAGAGCGGGGTATAAAGAAGGAGGAAAGAAAAGATGGACAAGATATAGTATAGGTAAGACCAACGAAGGTCAGGCTGCAGGAAAGAGGGGGGAGGGGATCTGGTGTGCGTCCGAGTTAAGCCAAGTTGGTACGGTAGGATTAGCCGCCGTGCTTCTGCTTCTGTGTCTGTGGGCGGCGGTGGTTAGTAAGGCGATGCGCAGCGCCGGAGGGGAGGAGGAAAAGAAGAAGGAAGAAGAGAAAGGGCGGGAGGAAGCGCAAACAGCAACCGGACTGTGTTAGCTGTGTGTGTGTGTGATGATGATGATGAAGATGTCGAGATTGTCACACAGACATGAACACCATAGGTAGGTAGGTTACGATACATACGACAGACAGGCAAATGGCCTAGCAACGGATGGATGGTGGGATTTTTTGTTTATTGTTTTCTTTTGGGACGCGACCGGGTCCTCTTCCTGTGCGTCTCCAATTAAACGGAGGTGCGGGGTCATTTTGGCAAGACATGATTGGTCATCATGCGGGATTGTTTAGCTTGACGAGTTCGGTTGGCCTCTCTCTTCAGGGACCATGACACCGCAAAACAGCGCTGCCCCTCTACCGGCTTCGAAGCCTAATGGCACCTTGCCACCATTAAGGAGCTTACCTACCTGAGTGCTAAGTACCTATCATATCAAAGCAGCTAGGTAGGTACAAGCTCGCCCTAGTGGAAAATGCCCGAAAAAAAACCCCATCGTGTTAATTGCAATGAAAATAACGGCAGAAAACCAACTAAAAAAATAAAAGGAAAAAAGAAACACCAGAATACCCTCCCATCACATCACCCCTCTGTTACCCCCCTTGCAGAACATTCCAATCAAGACGAGACTGACTGACGGACCAATTGACTGACTGGCTGGTCGCGATTCGACTCTTGTTCGCAGTATCTGCACTACTGTACTGTACATACAATATTGCAGCACGCCGATGAACAAGTCTCACTCGTTTACGTTTACGAGTTGGGCTTACACGAACAATTAAACCACGACTGCATATATCCTCTCCTCCCCACCCACAAACCAGCCTCGGATGACGCAGTGTTCCTCCAACCGAGATTCCTCAGTTGGTCTTGGTCAACCCAACTTGGAAGCCATCGATCAATTGACGCGCTTCGGTCAAGGCCTCGACGTCCAAGCCTGGCACCGACACGATTGGGCCGCACCAACGCCAACGCCAACACCAACAACGGCGCCCACGCCACCGACAACAACACACCACCACCACCACCAAGAAGCACAAAAACATTCACCACCACCACCACCACCACAATCTCGATCTCAATCTCAATCACACTCACAATCAAACCCTCCCACCTTACAACAACAACCGCCACACCACCACCACCACCACCACTACCACCACCGACTCAACGCCCCAGACACTGTCTCGAATAACCGCCCTTCCTCCTCTCCCTCTCATGCCCCGGCAGACGCATCAACCGCTCCCGCAGACGTGCGATTGGCCCACCGCCCATTGACCGCCGAGTTTCAACCTCCCTCCCGACCCATGGCCACGGCTACACGCAAACGAAGCCGCGAGGCCTTTGAAATCCACCAGGATCCCCCCCACGCTCGCACCGAAGATACCGAGATGATGGCCGATTCCGAGCAGCATACTGAAGAGCTTGACCAAGACGAAGAAGCCGACGACGTCGAGAATGACCCCTCGGACGAGAGCTCGGACGAGGACGACGTTGTCGATTCGGGCGTCCAGCGCGACATGGACCGCCTGCAGGACACCTTTCCCGGCTTCCGTCAAAAGTACCGTCTAATCAAGCGTATTGGCGAAGGTCTGTTTGTCTATTCCTGTTTTCTTCCCTCTTCCACCGATACTGACCACAAAACTCCAGGCACCTTTTCCACCGTCTACAAGGCCGAAGACATACAGTACGATCGCTACGACAACGACTGGGACATTGAAGAGAGGGACAATCCCCCCGTCAAGTGGACGCCCCCGCCTTTGAAGCATCATGGCAGCCACACGTCGACCTCGCGCGAACCCCGCCGACGCGCCCGTTACGTCGCTATCAAAAAGATCTACGTCACCTCATCTCCCACGCGCATTCTGAACGAGCTCGAGCTGCTTCACGACTTGAGAAACTGCCCTGCCGTCTGTCCCCTGATCACCGCCTTCCGCTCCACTGATCAGGTCATTGCTATTCTTCCCTACTTCCGCCACGAGGACTTCCGTGACTACTTCCGCCAGATGAAGGTCTCGGACATGGCCATCTACCTCCGCAGTCTCTTCACCGCCCTCAAGGCCGTCCACGAGCACAAGATCCTGCACCGCGACATCAAGCCCACCAACTTCCTCTACGACCCCCAGTCGCGCCGCGGCGTGCTCGTCGACTTTGGTCTCGCCGAGCGCGAGGGCTCCGACAGCAAACCCTGCCTGTGCCACGAGAGTAGAGAGGTCCGCAAGCAGAGGATCACCACCAGCGCCGCATCGCTGAACGGGCCCCAGCAGGGCTATCCCAAGACTGACACCCGCCCCTCGAGGAGGGCGAACCGTGCCGGCACCCGCGGCTTCCGCGCCCCCGAGGTGCTCTTCAAGTGTACCGAACAGACGACAAAGATTGACATCTGGTCCGCCGGCGTCATTCTCCTGACCATCATGAGCAAGCGGTTCCCCTTCTTCAACAGTGCCGACGACGTCGAGGCCATGATTGAGATAGCCACCATCTTTGGCGTCAAGCGCATGAGGCAGGCCGGACTGCTGCACGGCTGCATGTTTGAGACTAATATTCCCACCGTGGGCAGCGCCGGCTTCTCTCTGGGCAAAATCATTCTTTGGTCCACCTGCCGCACCGATGGCGGTAAGGGTGGCCAGCCCGGCATCCCTCTGACCGAAGAGGAGAATCTGGCCGTCGACTTTTTGGAGCGGTGCATGGAGCTGGATCCCGCCCGACGCATCAGTGCCAAGGAGGCGCTGGAGCACGACTTCCTCAAGGAGCCCCAACCCAAGCAGTCGGTCGAGCCTCCTTTTGAAGATGACGACAACGACGATGATGATGAGATGGTAATTGTAGAGGCGTAATGATAATATTTTGGATTCCAACATGATGCGCACGTCCTATGTAACTAAACTACATACAGTAAAGGGGGGGCAACCGTGCAAGGCACCCACGTGTACGACTAGGTATGGCACAAGGGCATTGGGAGGTTATAACTTTTTGGTCGCAGACGCAGTGCACGCAGCATGCCGCATGCAAGGTAACGCCCTGCCTGGCGTTGGGTATATATCAAGGGGCCCAGACCTGGAGAAACAGGGGCACACACACACACACACACACACACAGAACATATATAGACACATGGACAAGAGTCAAGAACCAGTCAATGTAAAAGTAATACCATTCAACCGTTCCCGTCCGTCCCGCCTTTTTTTCATGTCCCAGAGACGCCACTAAAAACACGAGACCCAGTCCCACCAAGAAGTGATGTGATGATGGTAAGACGCCATGATTGATGGAATTTGAAGAGCCTTTTTTTGTATTCGGTTCAAGTGCCGTGGGAATTCTGGTCTTCATGCTATGTGAAAAGCCGGCCCCCCCATTTTGGGGTTCGTTTTTACTCTTTTCCCCATGTCCTCTTTTCCGCCTGAGCGCAAGATTGGCGTCGAGCTCTGGCGGTACGCCGCCCGCTCATCTCGCGGCCGCATGGCCAAATCATTCCCAAACATGTCTTGACCTTTGTCGTGTCGCTAATGCGCGGAACCCTCCATGATGGTGTTGACCGAGTTTATGCAACGAGCTCAACGACACCACCGGCCTCGGTGATCTTCTTCTCAGCCTGTGGAGAGAGGGGTTAGCTGGATGAGAGGCCATAGGAGAAACACGATCCGGGTACTAACCAGCTTGGAAACCCAGCGGGCCTTGACGACGATGGGGACCTCGGGAAGACGGCCCTTGCCGAGGAGCTTGGAGTAGCCGAAGGGGAGGAGGTCGATGACGGGGACCTTGTCACCCTTGCCGGCAAGGTACTCCTCGCGCTTCTCAGCGGGGACGAGAGTCCAGAGCTTGTCGAGGTTGAGGACGGGCTTCCAGAAGTGGCTGTCGATGGTTAGTACACGACGGGAGTCAAGCAGGGATCCTCTGACGAGGCCCTCCGAATGCCGTGCGTTCCAACGGTGAATGCCGGGTGATATGTCGACCGATTGAAGAGCGGTGAGCGCATAATCGAACCCGGCTATGCCGTCAAGAATCGCATAGCAGTGTCGAGGGCCTTGCACCAGCCGGATTCGGGGAGTACATACTTCTGCTGCTTGTGGAAGTAGCGCATACCGACCTTACCGAAGTAACCTAAGAAGCTGTTAGCGATCGGGCCATCTTTCCGGTGCAAGGGAAACGAGGAACATACCAGGGTGGTACTTGTCGAGGTTGGTGCGGTGGTGGTGCTGACCACCGGCCAGACCACGACCACCGGGGTGCTTGCGGTGCTTGCCAACACGTCCGTGACCGGCGGAGACGTGTCCGCGGCTGGAAAAAAAGAGAAAGTCAGCTTCCGGGTACATTTGGAAACGAAGACATTTCTCCCAGGATCGCAGACGGCAGAGTTGGTGGTGTCCACCCCATCACCGCCTTCGCTCTCTCGAGCATGGACGGTTGATGTGTGGTTTCCTCCCTTTTTGCTGGAGGAGCAATGTTGACGCCCTTGTTTTCAACATGCTCAACTCCCTCTGCCGCCGCGCCTGCATCACAACAATATTCCTTTGCCTTCTCTTTCTCAAGGTTCCATATCCTCATCGGCGGACGGACACACCGCCCCAACTCGTATCGGATTGACTGGGCCAGCACGCGGCCGCCGCGAGGACGTGGACCTAAACTATTGCATCGGAGCGGGACGGGAAGATGATGAGACGTACTGCTTGCGGGTGCGCGAGAATCGGGTAGGCATGGCGACGGCTGTTGGGGTGGTCGACTTGGGGTTAGTATCGCTGAGGAAACTTTCTCTTTCAAAAGTTCGCCGACGGAAAATGAATGTGCGAGGGTCGTTTCCTGCGCCGGGGTAGCTTCGGTAAAACTGCTAAGCGGGCGGAAGGGCAAGCCCTACCTGGCCCGTGCTTTTGAGTACCATTTTTCCCAAGTGGGAATGTACCTTCTCATCTTCGGCTTAGGTAATTTCCTTGCACTTACCTTTACCGAGCTGACCGACTGCCTGAACCGTGCGTCTCCTACACCGAGGTGTCGTCCGGCCATTCGGTGCCCTCCAACGTTGGTTGCAGCGGCGTCGCCCCTGGCGATGCCGCCCCACCTAACCGCTGAAGCCTGTGTTGATGCTGAACAAACTCACGCTCGATGACCGTCCGGCTGAGCATTGAGCGATTGTCTGCCTTGGCCGCTTGTTGACACCTGCTTTCAAGCCGACCTAGTTTGCGTTCGTCACCATGGCGGAACATCTTGTTGGGGACACGGAATTGCCTGTGCCGGATGGCATTAACTTCAATCACCCTTACACGCCGTACGATGTGCAGACTGACTTCATGAATGCCGCTTACAGCGTGCTGCAACGTGGCAATGGGCAGGTCGGTATTCTAGAGAGTCCGACAGGCACGGTACGAGCCAAAAGCACACCCTCATCGCAGCCGCATCTTATATTGACTACTTCCCAGGGTAAATCGCTCTCTTTGATATGTGCCTCATTGACATGGCTTCGTAACCAGCGTGTCGAGGAACACGAGGCGTCTCTCAAAGTCAACATGGACGACTTCAAGGATGAGCCGGGTTGGATCGTGGAGCAGATGCTACGACGCAAGAGAGAGGAGCTGGCCCGGACTTGGGAGGAGCGGGAGAAGAAACTGGAGCAGATCCGTCAGAAGGAGAAGGCCATCGAGGCCCGCAGCGCCAAGCGACGTCGTTTCGACGATGGGACTTCTGGGTCGACGCCGCTTGATGTCGACGAAGACGATGAATGGCTGCTTGATGAAGCAGATGCGTCTGGCCCAACCGACGGAGACGCCATGAGCGGCCTCAGCAAGGAGACCAAAGACACACTAACGAGGTTTGGCCTGGGGAGCCTCAGAACGGAGCAAGAGGAGGATAAAGTCGCCGACGGAGTCAAGGTGCGCAGAGCCCCTGTTCCTGCTGGGCACGTTTGTAACATGATTCCCGCCAGATATACTATACGTCCAGAACCCACTCTCAACTCACACAATTCATCCATGAACTGCGGCGGCCCACATTCCCATCGTCCATACCGCCATCCGTCGTGCAAGGCCGGAGTGAAGGCGAGCATGCCCCCAAAGAGCCCATCAAACATTTGCCCCTATCATCACGCCAGAAGCTCTGCATCAACCCGTCCGTGGCACGTCTGGGCACCCTCTCTGCCATCAACGACCGGTGCTCGGAGCTCCAGAAACCGAAATCCAAGCACAAGTGCCCTTACACACTGAAAGAAGACAACATAGCCCAGACGCATCAGTTCAGGGACACTGCCCACGCCACGCTGCCCGATATCGAGGATCTCTATCATCTCGGCAAGAAGCTGTCAGTGTGCCCGTACTATGCCTCGCGAGCGGCGATTGCGGGCGCTGAGATCATCACTCTGCCCTACCCCTTGCTTCTGCAGAAGGATGCCCGAGACGCCCTCGGGATCAAGCTGGAGGGCAACGTCGTCATCGTGGACGAAGCTCACAATATTATGGACGCGGTGGCCAATGTGTATGCGTCCGAGGTAAAGCTGAGCGAGCTGAGACGCGCGCGGCAGATGCTCGGCGTCTACGTGAAGAGATTCGGCAAAAAGCTCAAGGGAGAGAACCGCGTCATGGTCGGACAGGTGGGCAGGGTCATCGAGGGCCTCAGTGAGTGGATGGACGGGCAATCCAAGCTCAAGGTATGCCATTGCTGCTCCCCCTCCTCCTCTCTCCAATCAGGCCGCTAACCATCCCCCAGAGTACTCAAGGCATCGTAGACTCCAAAGTTCTCCTCCGTTGCAAGGGCGTGGACCAGATCAACCTGTTCAGGCTGATTCAGTATATACAAGAGTCGAAGCTGGCCTACAAGATCGAGAGCTACGTGGCGCACGTCGAAGAGGAAATCGCTTGCGCCAGCCATGGCAAGGCGCCTCCGACATCATCCGCGCCCGTTCTCCATACTCTTTCATCATTTCTCATATCCCTCACCAATCTCAGTTCCGAGGGTAGGATATTCTACGAAAAGCTAGCAACCGATCCGCCGGACATGCAGCTCTCGTACCTCCTGCTATCCCCAACGCACGCATTCTCGTCCATCGCCACGAGTGCCAGGGCCGTTATCCTCGCAGGCGGCACCATGTCTCCTTTTAACGATTACAAGGCGCATCTTTTCCCGTACCTGCCGGAATCCAAGCTCACGACGCTCAGCTGCGGTCACGTTATCCCACCGTCAAACCTGTGCGTGTGGACATTGGCAGGGTCGGAACCGGGTCCCAATCGGGACGCTACTTCAACCTTTGAGTTCAGCTTCCAACGAAGGGGCGACGCGTCAACCAAGAGCAACCTGGGAACGGCCATCTTGAACATGTGCAATGTCGTCCCCGACGGCGTGGTCGTGTTTTTCCCTAGCTATGGATACTTGGAGGAGGTGGTTACTGCATGGAAAAGTGTTGGGCCGCGGAACAATCAGAGTTCGAACGGCGGCACCTCGCTTTGGGACCGTTTGCAGCAGAGAAAGGCGGTTTTCAGCGAGACTCGCGGCGGCTCTAGTGACGAGGTGTTGGAAGCGTACAGCCGGGCCATCTTGGGTGACGGCAGCGGATCGAACTCGGGAGCGGCAGCCAAACCTCGCGGTGCTCTGCTCCTGAGCGTCGTCGGCGGTAAGATGAGCGAGGGCATCAACTTCTCGGACCGGCTGGGCCGCTGTGTCATCATTGTGGGCCTGCCGTACCCGAATATCAACTCGCCGGAGTGGAAGGCCAAGACGGAATACATCGAGACCACGACCGTCCAGCGACTGACGGACCCGTTGGGGACCGCGAAAATGCCGAGAGAGGAGGCGCTGGCGGTCGCGAAGCAGGCGGCCAGGGACTTTTACGAGAACGCGTGCATGAGGGCGGTGAACCAGAGTATCGGCCGAGCCATCCGACACCAGGGAGACTACGCGGCCATCGTGCTCGTAGACCGCAGGTACGGGACAGACAGGATCCGGGAGAAGCTTCCAGGTTGGATTCGCGGGGGTCTAAGCGGTGAGAGCCACGAAAAGGGGCTGCCTCAATTGATGGGAGCGTTGAGTGGCTTCTTCCGGTCGAAGCGGATGGGGGCGTCGTAGTTTGGAGAATGGCAGTCGGCACTGTGCTCTTTGAAATCTACGTTTCCCGTCAGTCATCGGGATCGCGGGGCAACCATCGAGATGGCCTGTCGGCGATGCGTCGGCGCCCGTGTCTTAGCTCCGGAGGTCCCTGCAAGATCCATCGAGATCACCAAATAAAGCGGAGAAGCCAGTCTGACAAGCAGGGACATCTGTATCAACGAAACTGTGACGACATAATCTTTGTAGCCGCCGTAAAACAAGGGCTTTGCAGGGTTTGCAGGGCATTGGAAGGTATAGACCATCTGAAACGCCCTGACCGTGGGGCTTTTCGAAGAGGCGAATTTGGGAAAAGGTGGGAAAGACAAAAAAAAAAAAAAAAAAAAAGCAAGTCGAGTCACATCAAGAGTAGAAAATCGTCAAGCAAGCATAGAAACTTAGGCGGCAACTCATAGCCACTTGTTCTTGTTCTTGTTTCCCCCCTTTCCCTCTTGGCGGGAGGTTGATTGGGCTGTGAACGGTAAATAAGCGACGTCAGCTTGCCCTCCCCTCCGCCGAGCGCAGAGCTGCAAATCGGGAAATAAACTGTCAATCGTCGAAACTTTCCGAAGGATTGCTTGCTACGCCGAATTCATTGCTAGATGCCGCCATGATCTCACAGCGTCTGCCCAGGGTCTTTGGAAGCTCGGATGAGGGGGACACCATAGGCACTCGTCATGTTGGAAATCCATTCTTATTTGGGCTGCGCTGCCCTATGAGGAGGTGCTTCTGCTGAACGGTAGCTCTTTTTGGTAACCACCTTTACCTATCATAGTTAGCTCGCAGAAAAATGGAAATCCATGTCGATAAAAGTTTACAGGGGGGTCCTCAGGGCGAACGAAGCTAAGAGAATCTTAAAATATTTGAACCCTCGATCTGTGACGGTGGATGCGTCCGTCTGCCCTCATATGCGCGAGACCCTGAAAAATTGCGCTGAACGACGTCGTTTAGAAGAAGATTGACAGGGAGGTTGTCATAACAATCCGTGATTATCGTGTTTCTATTCTAGAAACCGGTGTGTAGAGCATCGGACATGATACTTTTTACCGTGTTTTCCCATCTGTGTAACCAGCGTTGTGTACCGGCGCGGCCTCAATAGGAACCACCTTGTAGCAGTACTCTAGTTAGAAGAGGCTTGAAGGAAGGGCGATTACTTTCTGGGCCACGTGTGGCCGTGGCCGAAGCCTCACGTGTGCAGAGGTGAAACAGGTTGAGTAGACAGTGAGGATACCACTTGCATCCAGCACTGGCTACATTGCAGTCAAACTGTACCTGATAATTGTCGACTTCTCCAGTGACTAGGCTCATTAGGATTAAGCCCCAAACGGTGTCATCCCAACCTCGGAGCGCCTCCGGTACGGGCAGCTCCCTCTGATGACGGACGGAGGCGGGCGAGATAGGAAAACCACGGCATGCCCAAAGCATCTCAGGGACCGGAACCACCAATCATATCTCGGAAAACAGAACGGAGGCCCTTCCAGCCAATCTCGAACGACCGGATGGCAATCCGCCAATGACAATCATGCCTCGAGCGAGGTTGCCTCCTCCTCCTCCTCCTCCTCGTCTCAGTACTTGTGATTTTTTTCCCATCACGTACAACACGAATCCATTTTTACATAGCGGTTTGTCGTCATTGCTGGTCGGACACCGTCATGAAAGTGTGAATCCCACAACTCAGCTCACTGACCCCTGGGCCCATTGGCACATATGTTCCTTCCGGGGCGGCAATATCAAAAGCTGCCCTCGCTGGTACAACGAGGACAAGTCCCGTCAAAGGGTTCCACAACGCGCTGAATTGCTTGGAATCTCGGCTCTATGGGGTGGCTTAGCGATGACGCCACACCCTCTTCACTCATCTCGATGGCTTTCGAGGTTGACCAAGTGGTCGGAACCGGGCAAAATGACCGAAATGGCCCAAGGACATGAAACTCCGAGAGCACCCTCCCTCCTCCTGTTGAAGATACAAAACAGGTTTGTTGAAGAGGCTGTTGCTCTAACCCCAATGGTGTGAATGATTGAGCATTAGTTCTGGCCATGATGATCGCGTTGGGTTTGACCGTCGTATCCATTGACCTCAGCTGGGACATTTTTCGTTTGTTCCCGCGGTGCCCCATGTCGATGGAAAGCTACCTATTACGACACGTTGGCTCCCCCTGCTTTATCCAATGCTGGAAACGAGGTTGTGCTAATGTTGCTTAGATACATGTCCATGTCAACCCTGCACCAATCCCCCTTCCTCTCTCCCGTCCCAAGTCGTTCCAACACTGTCCTCCTTTCTGGATATCCTGCAGTTTCCTTCGATGAGTTCTTTTCCCCGAGAACTTTTGCTTTCACTGTGGGGTTTGCCTTTTGTTTGTTGTTCGTGCTGCTGTTACCTATTCCCCATTCATGGACTGCAAAAGTTGTCGGCCCGAACATCTGCGCGTAGGAAAAAAAGAAGAAAAAAAAAAGGCAAAGAAAAAACGGATTGAGAAAGTATTTCGACGCTTCAGGGCGTTCCACTGTGTTCCGCCGCCCTTCTATATCCAATTCCCAAACATAACAATCGTCCATCACGTGAGATGAACAGTACTGTTACGAAAACCTGCACTTCGACGAGCCTTCCGATACATCCTACATATAGCCCCGAGAACACGAATTGCCATCACGGACGAAAACGAAAACAAGAAAATACAAGAGAAGCTTTGAAGGACGACCGTCCCTGGAAGCGCTGACGGTCGCAATTCGGTACCATCTTCCTTGGTGTCTTTTTGCCGGCCCGAGTATTGAACAACCTGAGTGTTTCAGCGGTTCACAACCCCTCCGCCACAGGCCTAGCCCAATAAGTTGCCCTGTGAATCACTTTGAGGTTAGCTACACGCAGAGAACCATACTGGTTGATGTCAGCCCGGAGAGAGGTTTAGGCGTGACCATCTGCTGCTTGCGTAATGTGTTGGCTCCTGGAGCAAATGATGTCACTGGTTGCTAGCCCCTTGACGACTCTTCCGGTCTGATTTTCATCATTTTATCAAATGCCCATGTAACTTTTCCTGTCGTCATTCTCTCTGACAACCCCAGAGATACTCCCCCTGCCCTGATTGAAAAACATCCCAGTGGCCCCGGGCTCCATCACAGGCCTCCGTGTACTCTCTGGGCCGATCTTGACACAGAGGTAACTTTTGGTAACCAACATTTTCGCAAAGTCAGCAATGATTCTGCAAGTCTCTGCTGACAGCGCGCCCTGCCCTCCCCTTCCGGCCCCTCTGGAGTCTGGTGGTTCACACCGAATCCCCCCCAACCCTAGTTGCCAGCCCTCTAGATATCCGCGTCGGAATTGAGAGCCTCGCTCGAGATCTCTGGTGCGTCCCTCCCCGACGTAATCACCGTAAATTCGTTCAAGATTGCGAGCTCCTCGAACTCGCCCGCAAGACTGTCGACGTGTGCTGCTGTCGGGTTCATTGTCGCCAGGTCGAGGTCGACGACGAATGGCGCCTGCACTTCGTCAGACCCCTGGTGGTGCTTCGCGTTCTCGTTCAGTTCTTTGATGATCGCCCTCGCCTCCGAAGATGCCAACAAGCCTTGCCGCAGCGCCATCGACAATAGGCTCCGGACGATGCCCTGCGACAGCCGGAAAGGCCGGTGTAGCTTCTGGTAACCCAGGATACAGGTGCGGAAGTCGGTCAGCTTCTCCGAATTGTCGGTGACGTGCGCCATTTCTCGAAGGGCCGAATTTGCAAAGTAAAGGAGCGCAGTACTCCAGAGGAAGCTGTGGGACGCAGAACTGCACTTCTGGAGATAAGTGATGGCGATCTGACCTAGCTGGGTAGCGGAAGCGAGGCAGACCGCTTCGGGGGACGCCTGCTGGGAAGTAAAGGACTCGAGTCGGATTCGCATCGCGTCGCCATATTGTACCAAAGGGCGGAAGAGATCGAGCACGAATGCATGGAAGTAGATACTTTTGTTTGACCCTGCATTAGCTTGTGTTCTGGTTGACAGTTCCGTTTCTTCTCCAAAAAAGGCGCATGGCCGTCTTCCGGCAAGGTTTACTTACTGCAAAAGCAGAATGTGATGGACGCTGTCTGCGCTTCTCACCATTTCCAACGGCAAGTTGTCGGCCCATTCCAAGTACCGCCTGTACAGTATCTCCATGTGCTCAACCATGCTGTGACCCCCGGCTCGCAAAGTGTTGCCATAATTCATCCATATCATTTCGTGGGCGACCAGGGCCAGTTTGCACACGTGGGGGAATACGGTCCCCATATAGGCTGGGAAATGCGGCGCTCCCGAAGACTTTTCGTCTTCGAAGTCGTCTGCGTCCCCCGGAATTGCCATCCTTGGCGGGTAGGTTATCTTGCATGTCTGGTTTTGCGCGCATCGTGTTCTTCATAGTCATCATGTTAGCTGTCAAGGAGGACGACCAAGGAGGGGCGACGATACCATTTTTGGTATCCTCAGGCACCGCAGAGCGAATTGTCTGTAACGCTTTGGGCAAATGACAGAACGTACGTGATGTAGACGAAACCTCCCCAGGCCGTTTGTGCTAGAGATTTCTCCCAGAGATCAGAATCTCCGTCTGGCCATCTCACAGACATGGCCTCGTCTGCAATACCGAACAACCCTATGCCTTTGGCGAGATCGATGGCGCGGTCCAAATGTCCGGTAGCGTCTGTAGCGCTTCTTGCATGGCAGGTTGATGACATGCTCAAGTAGAGCAAAGCAGCCACCGTATTGGGAGTCGCCAATCCCATCGCCTTCTCGTGCTCCAAAAGCTGTGTCGCCTCGTCGTAGAAAGCATAACTCCAACTCGTCGCCTCCAAATCATATGCCGTGTAAGCCTGCTGTAACACGGGATTAGGACACGTTAGTCCATTCTATCTTCTGAGGAGGGAAAATCATCTCACACAAGCCCAGCTGAGTAAAGAGCTGACAAGGAGACTAGAGCAGAAGCGGGTGCCGCCCGAGACCAAGTCATTGAGGAAGAGGTCAACGTCGAACAGCGCCGTAATTGCATGATCAGTTTCGAGATACAGAGAAACGGCTCTTCTTGCTGCTAGAATGGGAATTTTTACCCCCGTCCATGCCAGGATATCCGCATTCACCAGCCTCTCGTCACAAAGAGGCGGGAAATCCGGTGTGGGAGCCTCCCTTCTGCCCGTATTGCTTTGAGAACTGAAGTTGAGACTGGCGCTACTGTCTTTAGAGTCCGCCAGCATGGCACGAGTCCTGCTTCCGGAGGAAGACAGCTCTGATTCCGTAGGAGGGAGGGGAGACGGGGTGTCGGTTGACATTGGCGAACGTCTAGTCGCGGCAAAATTCAGTCTCTTAGAACAAGTTTGACCCTCGCAACACCATCCAATTTTGACCATGATTAGAAGCCACCACTTGATGGTTTGAGGGGGAGCAATGGGTTAAAACCACCTTTTTTTTTTTTTTGGGGGGGGGGGGGGGGGGGGGTTCGTAAAAGAAAACAGCAACTTACCCTGCAGAAGGCGAATCGAAGACAAAGCTTGAAGTGATCTTCAAGCCAAAGTCGAAGTCCAGATGCGGGAGTTCAGTCGGAGCCCAGGGTGAGTAGGCAATGCCGTGACGCACCATTAACTCGAACTCGAGAGAATTCTGATTAGGAGGAGGAATCGCGTGAAGAAGGCCGTGAAAGGAAACATCGTTGAGGGAATGTAGTTGCCCCCGGAGGGTACTGACGATTTTGCCGGCGTCTCGGCCTGCCCGCAATTGCTGAAGGACGTCCCTGGCCTCGTCGTCGGGTACAGAACGAAGGAGGTCGAGCAGCTCAGCCGCGTATTTGTGACTCTTCGCTGTGGCCTCGTCAAGTAATTTCATGCCCGGAGGGATAGAATTCAGGACCGTTTTGGAAATAGTTGCATACTCGCAGACAAGACCGCGGCGCTTGCAGTGGCTGCAGGGCTGTAGGCCATTGCACTGAGATCAAGTCAGTATTATCACGGACATGAAGGAAGAAGGGCAGAAAGCAATAAGAGAATGTTGCCTCTTGTAAGCAGCGGATGACTTTTACCGGCACGTATCCCCTCGGGTACGATGCGTGAAGGCTCTTTCAAGCCTATTCACAAAAGCAAAGCACTGGGAAATAGAGTTGCCGCAGGCAAATATTGAAACCTCGACCCACAACCAGCAAACGCAACGCACCGCACCGCACCACACCACACCAAAACGACTCGGGGTTCTAGGAGCAAAGTTGAGGCACGAAAAACATACCCCTATCTTCTTCTCGCGACAGCTGTTGCATGCTTTAGTAATCGCCCGGCGCTTTCGCTTGGAACCCTCTTGACCGCCAGGACCCCCGAAGGCGGCCTCACCATTGTCGTCGACGAAAGATGTCGTTGAAGTAGTCGGAGGGCCTGGAAGAATGTTTCTGTACTTGCGTTCTGGTTGCATGGGCTGCTCAGGTTCGAGATGGGAGCGTCTCGAGGCCGGGATGGTGTTGCAGACTTGCCGGCGGATCGATCGAGGGAGTAGTAGCGAAGGAAGTTGACAAGGATAAAAGAACAGGACCTCATACTAATCCGTGGTCGACCTGTGGTTACCTATCTGCCTGCAACTGTGTGTGAAGGGGTCAGAGACGGAAGCGCAACAGTGGGAAGAGCTTCAAGGACCGCGGCTCTCTGTATGAACAAACACAGGCTCGCAATACACCGGGTCTGTGAAATAAGTGGCCGGTGAAGGCATTGTGTTGGTGGTAGCAAGGGGAGGGGGGGGGGGGGGGGGGTGGAGGACCAGGCGGATACAAGTACCTGAGCAACAGTTCCTCTTCCTGATGGCGGCCTGGCGCGGTACTCGAAAATCTCCCACACTGTGTTCCTTGGCCAGGCCCAGTTAGTTCCCACAATGGGTCTAAATGACATGCATGTGCGCCTTTTCCTCTTTTCGATATATGTTGGACGTGATAGTACACTTAGCACTTGTCAATGTCGCTTAACCCGAGCATGCAGGCGACGTGGCACGGCTTTCATATTCACATATCCTAACAAGCTTTCCTGATGACACCTTGTTAAGGCAGGTGTCAGCAACCCGGGATTCCGCCCTCGCGGCGGCAGCCGTTCGATGTGCATGTACAAACGGAAAGTTTTCATCGAGAAGAATAATGTCGATCTTGGTACTTGAGGTTCATTACCGGAAAGGTAGATGGCCATGCTTGGATCGTGTTACTATTTTTCTGTGCCAAGCAGGGCCGAGCGAGCTATGAATCGTGGTCGATCTTGATCTCACCCATATTAGATGACAAGGTGATTTTGAGATGGCTGCAAAGTACATGTTTTCTCGCCACAAACCGGGGGAACAACCAAAGACAGTCGTGCATTTTCAAGGCGTCTCGGAGGTTTCCTAGATATTGTTGATTGATGTCAGTTGAGCTTCATAATAACCGATGGCGTCGATGCGCGCCTGAACGCACTGATCGCTAAAGAACCGGAGGAGGCCAATTGGTATTCCGCGAGAGCAGCATATTCCCCACAGCGTCTTTGTCACCAGGGCCTAAACACGGGGCGGATACAAGACCTCGAGGGGGCTAGAGTGAATTTTCAACAAGCTTGGGACATGGCAATGCTCCGGACCCCTAAATCGAGAAAATGTAAGGGGGGAAATAAGACTGGAATTCGTTCCATCCCTCACGCGGTCGCTTACAAGATTAGGTATATAGTTGCATGAAGGCATGGATGGGGAACAATTCATTCCAAACCCATCTTGTACTGTAGAACCACGTTTCTAGACTGACTGACTGACTGATGGAGGCAAGGGAGTGGTTATTGCAAGGGTAGCCCAGTGGGTTGGGATAACTGGCGTCATGGTCGGAGGGGAATTACAGTTGAAAGAATGGGACTTAGTACCCTTTTGTAAGGCTTGAATACCTAGTCCAGGTAGTTACCTACCTACATACTCACCAGGTAAGCAGAGCATGAATACCGGGACGACGGACAGTGAGCTAGGTCCTGCGGGTCGGGAGGTAGTAGATCTCGATGGTCAGTCACATCATGTTGAGGAGGGACAGCGGTCGGGCCTTGATAGAAAGTTGGGGGTTTATCCAACCCCCCCCTCAAAATTCCTCCCACTTCTCCATTCTCGGGGATGGAGCGGGGGGGAAGTACGTGTACCGGTATCAAGGAAAGGGGAGCACCCTCAAACGATGTAGTCATTCAACATGATTGGATCACTGACGACACACCAGGCTCGGGGTAGACTCCGACTAAGTACAGTAGCTGATTGGCTAGGATTCGGGACTCGGATCTCGGATCTCAAAGCCATTTTCTCCGTGATTATGTCATCAAAACCGGTCGCGGCTGACAAAGATTTGCTGACAAAGACCATTTCTGTTTTTAGCACAGGTACAAGCCTCCATGAGTACGTACCCGGGTAAGTATCTGGGTACCTACCTAGGCAGTAAGCCACCGATACTGAGGTACCTATCTTTGGCACTTTACTTACTACCTGTGCACTAGAAAGCGGTACGTACCAAGTCGGATCACCCCCTCCCCTCCCATCACCGTCACCCCGCCATGCCACGCGCGAATTATGCCACTATTCCTTTCTATTTTCTACCTAGGTAGGTAGTTTACTTACCCTATAAAGTATGATGGATATTACTGATCAATTTATGCTTATTCTCATTTCTAGTGTGATTCCACCAAGGCGAATAGGTATTCAAATCTAACGTCCTACCTAGGCACCTATGTTACGTCACTCTGAACACTTTGTTAGGTAGCCTTAGGGGTCCGCTTCCTAGGTACCTAGGCAGAGATACATACACAGAAGCAAGGATTACCTACCCAATGTCTCATCAGTGTCCGTCCCATTCGTTAGAGACCCTTTCGCGTTCGATTATGACTCTCCCATCCTCATATATATGTGATGCTCAATCTCGGCAGATTGGCGTGCTTCAGTCATTGGCTGGGCTCATATATATATACGTATGTATGGATGGAATCCTACACTGCTTACTCGTTGCAATTGCTGCCTCACCCTCCTCCAATAGGCTGGCTTCAAAAGGGACCGCTTTGTAGCAGGCTACCTAGTGTAGCAGTCAGTACCTTTTAGTAGTGTAACCAGGGCTGTCACGCGATGAGAGCAGTGCAGTGCAGTATTTGATTTGGCCTGCATTCACCGCCCTGCTTCGCCTGCCTTGGCCTGGCCAACCTGGCATTTTGGCCTCAGAGACTGATTGGTTCCGCTGCTGCCTAAGCTCTCCTCCATTTGCCGTGCCCGATGTCTGACCCGAGCGAGTCTCACCAAGTGTGACCCTTCGGCAGCTCCCGCATTCCTCCCGTTGCTCTAGGCCGATTTAATAGCCCGGCATCTGGAAACTACGTTGCGTCACTCCCGGCTTATCTGTTTGGGCCTCATTTATTCTTCTTCTTCCAATCGCATCCAAGCATAACATCGGGCCGTTGCATAGAGCAGGCATCGTGTGGACAGGTGCCCCCTCCTCCCTCCCTATCCCACGCCCAGCTTCTGCTCCGCCAGCCATCCTAGCATCATGGACAACGAGAAGGCCCAACTGTTGCGCTCGGACAGTATACAACGGCAGTTTGCTGCGATTCTCGCTGATGCCCAGAAACAGTATGCTAGCTCCAGTGGTCTTGACCTCAAAGACTACATGAACCCGCCCATGAGGTCAACCGAGGACCTCTTGAACGTTATCAATCGCCAGAATGAACAGTTTCAAACTTTCCGAGAGAAACGCCAGACCCTTTTTCACGTCCTCTCCACCGCGTGCAAGCCGCTAGAGGTCGTCGGCGAGGCTTTGGCAGGCGCCTCGGAAGATGTCTTTCCTCCTGGCCAGACCATCTTCGCCGCTGTCATGTACTTGATCAACGCCGCCAAGGATGTCTCGGCCTGCTACGACTCCATCATCGATCTCTTCGACCAGATGCAAGACTTCACAGTTCGCCTAAAGTTCTACGTCTCTCAAAGAATGTCCAACGAACTCCATGACAAGATTGTCAAGATTCTCGTCACCATATTCGAAATCTTTGTCCTGGCGACACACGAAGTCCGCAAGGGGCGCCTAAAATCCTACTTTAAGCGTCTGTTTGGAAGCGAGAGCAAAGTACCTGACGCCATGAAGAAGCTGGCTTCTCTGACCGAGGGCGAAGAGCGGCTCGTTATTGCAGAGACCAGCGCTGGAGTGAAGCGCTCCCTATCAAACCAAGAGAGACTACTCGAGATGATGTCAAGAGTAGATGTCAACGTTCAGACCTTGCGCACAGAAACGCGAGTATCCCAAACAAGGGAACAAGCCCTTTCGTCTAACCGAGATAAACTCAAGGGTATTTTGCAGCCGTCCGTCTACCCGGAGGATACCTATTCTGCACTCAACAGGACAAGGACGCGAGGGACCTGCGACTGGATTCTTGAAGACCCCTCCCTGAAAGACTGGCTGGCTGGTAGCATTCGGTTCCTCTGGATATCTGGAAATCCTGGAACAGGAAAGTCCTATCTGACCTCTCGTCTCGTTTCGTGGGGCCAAGAGTTGCTCAACAAGCAGGAAACCAACAACATGATGGGGTATTTTTTCTTCCGCCAGAACAACCCGGATTCCCGCTCCATGAAGCAAGCGCTTAGAGATATCGCCTATCAGATCAGCGAGCAAGACGTCTTCTACGGCAAGCAACTCGTCCGTGAGGTCTCCACGAGTGACGACATCAAGACTGTCCCCAGCGCGTTTAGAAAGTTGCTTGTTGAGCCCTGCGTGCCTGATAAATGGCAGAGGCACATCTACGTGTTGATGGATGGCTTAGACGAAGCCGACCCTCGCGAAGTAAAAGAGTTTTTGTCCCTGCTGGACGACCTCAATCAACAGCCCGAGCATGGGACGCGAGTGCAAGTGGCCCTGATTGGGCGGTCAACCCTCTCAGACGATATCATGGACTTCCTCGGTAATGATTCGACGGGTGGTCAGCAACTTCGCACTTTACATGTAACACCCGATCGGAACAGCTCAGACATTGTGTCTTACATTGTCGAGGGTGTCAATTCTGCAAGAGTCTTGAGAGGCTCCACGGAAGACTTTAAGGAGAGTATCATCGAGATTATGACGAAGCAAGTGGATGGTCTCTTTATTTTGGCCAAGTTCATGCTTGCGGAACTCAACAGGATACGGCATCCAAGGAGGATCATTGAGAGCCTGAAATCCTACCCCAAAGAGATCAATGGCATGCTGAAGAAAGCCGTGTTGGGTTTTAGTTCGTCCATCACGCAAGAGGAGGCAGATGATTTAAACGAGATTTTGCGTTGGGTCTCGGTAGCGGAAATGGGCCTCACGCTTGAGCAAATCGAGTCTATCTTGACGCTCAAGATGGGAGACGCCCCGTTTCGCCTCGAGGAATCTCTGAGGGGGCAGTTCTCCTGCTTCTTCACCCTCGAGCGCGAAGACGGACTGTCAACAGCCGATCTTGCTGACCGACACGAACTCCACCGCCGCCTTCTATCCCTCGAACTGGACCCGAACAAAAGGACCAGTCCCGACCTCTTGGACGTGGAGAGAGATATCGAATATTTCTCAAACAAGCGCACAACATATGTCAACTTCTTCCACGCCTCGGTCAAGGAGTTCTTTCGAGGAGACGAGTCGACAAACCTGAGAGCAGATGCTGAACACCCTTCTATCGGGTTCGAGCTTGCCGACGCAAGGTTGCATGTACTCAAAACCTGTTTACGGATCTTTACTGACCCGAAATACTTCACTCTCGGCGAGGAGGGCCTGTCATTACAACGCTACGCCGCTTGGTATTGGCCAGAGCATCTAGAGGACGTCGACATCACGTCCGTTTCCGCAGCTGAGAAGGCCGACATCGGTAATCGCCTCTACATCATGCTGACCGACCCCACGATCCTCCTGACGTGGACAAACCTATTTGAAGAGAGTTTAGATATCTGGACCGATCACAACATCCAAGTCGTCTCTCGATGGTTCAAAGACCCAGATGTCACAAGCGATTTGTCTGCAGAGCAAAGGGCCTGGGCCGCGGCCGCATCGTCAAACCCAGCCCGTCTCCTTGAGCCTATGGGAAGGACATTCTCTCAGGCATGGCTCGTAGAAGGGTTTGGGATGTATATGCCGACTCTGTTTTGTTTTGGTGTTGTGCAATCTTTGCCTCTCATGGAGGACGGCGCAAAGTGGTCTGACTCTGAATATCATTGGCAGGAAGTGCCCCTAGAGACTAGAATACACCAGGCAGCTGAGTGGGCGAACCACCCCAAGACTGGACATTGGTATCGGAGAGTTGGCAGCACCCTGCTGAACTTGGGAAAACATATGAAGGCGCTGGAATATTTCGAAAAGGCCCTCGCCGAGGACTCTAACATTGTAGAGAGCTGCGGTCGCATGGGATTGTGTCACTTTTTGAATGGCAACTACGAGAAGGCTCTTAAGCTCCATCTGATGTGCGAGGTTGTCGAGCAGGATCGCATGGCAAAGGGCCACTACAAGACGGACTGGGAGCTCAAGGGGGCGAAATGGCGACTTTACAAGAACCAGGCTCAAATCGCCGAGTGCTACAACCGCATGAAGAGGGTCGAGAGCTCCTTGGCATACTGTCGTAAAGCCATGAGGAATGCCTATGAAGCCCCCGACTTTGAGCCGGAAGTCGCTTACATGAGGGTCCTGACGGAGAATAACCGAGTGACGGAGATGATGGGTCTGTTTGAGGAGCTGGATGGTCGATATACCGAAAGGGGTAACTCTCGGTTTGTCTTGTTTCTCTTGACTCAAATCCCCGACCAATCCATCAAAGAATGGTTTCCCCAAGCAGCCGCTAGAACAGGCAAGACAGACGTCCTCGCGGACCGGTACGTGAACGGCATCGAATCCGCTCACGACGCCCAAGATTCCTGGAAAGAGTTTTACCTGCGGAACGCTCTGGGCAATGTCTACATGGCGGCGCAAGAATATGACAACGCCATTTCAATTCAGGAAAGCATCTGCTTCGTCGAGTACAAGGCAAGAGGCAGCTTGGCCGTGCGAGTGGAATACATTGCCTCATTCAAACAGCTTGCCAGAGCATATGCACTTAAAGCGCTTGAGGCGGATCAAGTGCTGCGATCCGAAGCCGTAGAGCCTTGGGTCAGGAAGCTTGAAAAGCTTATGGAGCAGCAACGCAAATATCAGAACAGAAATGTACCGTTGCACATGGCTGGTTTCGACTCCAACGAGGCTGCGGTCTTCTTGATCCTTCTTTACCGTCTGCGGGAAAGGGAAGCTGAATCACGTCAGCTTCTCAGCGGCATGGTATCCGACAGCCTCGAGCTTCTGGAAGACGACGAGCCGCAGAACGACGAGATCAGCATCCGCCACCTTCAGCGCACGCTCGTTGCTGCAGGTGACAGGGTGAATGCTCAAGCTCTGTGGCAGTCAACACGGATGCCCCCTGTACATGCCACTATCTCTGGTCACTTGACCACCGAGAGAAGGTCCAGCTCGCCGCGCATTGGAGGACTGTCTCCCAGGAGACGCGGCAAGCAAATAAGCCTGACTAAAGTCTTTTCAGAAGGTGATCCCCTTTCCTGCAACCATTGTCTGAAGAGCTTCGAGCCCTCTGAAAAATTCGTGGTGTGCTGGTACTGCATCGACTTGAAGTTTTGCCTTCCCTGCCTTGCAGCCGTCAGGAGCCAGAATTTCACGCCAGGGCATACATCCGCTTGCAAACCCAGCCATGATTGGCTTACCGTGCCGCCATTGTCGAAGGATTTGCACCCAGGAGATATTCTGGTTGACGGTCAGACCCAAACACTATCCGAATGGAAATCGGCATTGCGGCAGAAGTGGGTGCAGTCCAAGGCCGTTACAGGTCTTGGGATCATGTGAAAGTCAGTGTCACTGGCTAGGGCAAGTTCATAAATGTGGATGACACACAGCTTCTGCTGGTATCTTGAAATGGTGTCAGTAGTTAACCTGTGTATATGTGAAACGAGGAATGAATTGATATATAGACATGCCATGGAGCTCATACTTGACAACATATATCAAAGTGTCGAGGCCCAGTTCGAGCTGAATCCCATTGTTGATGGACAACAACATTCGGTATCGATAGCTATCACATACAAATGGTGAAATGCCCTATACAGTACGAACATGACAAGAGACAGCTGGGACGTCAGGATTAAGCTTATATCCAGAGCTTGCGACGTTGAAAGATGAATGTATCTCTTTTCGATTGGCCTTTATCGATTCTATGTATTCTGTGACTGGGAGGCTAGAGCGCCCAGGATAGAGTTTGAATAAGCTTGCGTGGCTAAGAATTATTGGGGTAAAACGTATTGGACTCTATCAACAAAAATAAAACGAGGCCTGGTGGCCGTTCTCATTTAAAATACCAGCATTGACATTGTCTCCAAGGATGCGCTGTTCTTTGAACGATGACCTACATCAACGAGTCTCCATGTCAGCACCCGTGTTCAAGAGCATTTCTACAACCAATTTTTGATGGCAACAAACGGTGCTCTGCACCCCCGAAGTTCTGTGGTCTCTTTGCATCGCTGTACGTTGAAATTACGCCCCTGCACCAAGTTCATCTGAAGTTTTTTCTTTGCATCGGACCCTGGCACAGGTAGGGATACTGACTGAACTTAATTCTCCTTTCGGCAACGAGCAGTCGAAGCGCAATCACCCCACAATGGACCCGACCGAACTTGAGCTAATATTCTAATAGAACATAAACCAAGAAAGGGGCCGATTGTTGAGTTTTAAGTAGCCGTTTCTAGGCTGTCCTACTGTGGATTGAGATGAACCGGTTGCCCTATTTGCTCTGATGCGTTATCGATATTCGCAACTTATTATCACCAACAATTTTGACTCCATGAGCGCTGCGTTTGGAGTGGATCAAAAATCACCAAAGATCTGCAAAAGCTTAGAATTACAGACAAGCATCGGATAAGGCTGAAAACAAGTTTTTTGTCTCCGCATCCCTGGCGTCAAACATGTATTCTTGTTTCCAGTAGCCAAGGAATATGAAGTTGCAACTTCTCCACTCCGCCGAGTGAATGCTGAGCATTGACGTAATCTTTACCTTTTAAGCTCATATGGGGGCTATTCCGAGCAGCTTTAATGCCAGGGCCGTAAATCAGAGGGCAGAACGCCAAGTTTCCCAACCCGGAACATTGGCTCTCCATCCACTCACACATAGTGTTGTCTTAGTCTATACATCTGACGCTTTAGAAGCAAGCAACGGCCAGGCTTCTCGAGTGGTCATTTTCACTCTTACGGTTACCACACCTTCCTTCTCTTGTGTTGAGTGAGTACGACATCTATATTTTGTTTTCTTCCTCCTCTTGTTTTGAATTGTTGAGTGCCTGTGCAAACGTATGAAGGTTTGTCTTAGCTACTTTCCTCGGTTACTACGGCTAAGGCGTGATAACCCCAGCTTGGCTGCCGAAATCATCAACTGGTTCGCTTGCTTCAAAGTCAATGGTCTTTTGAGGTGCAAGCGAGCAGCAGGAACATAAACTTCCAGCACTGCCGCTCATGATCGAAGGCAATCAGGAACATGGTTCCCGCCTGAGGTAAGTAGATAGTATTGGCACGAAGGCGCCGGGGGCAATTTACGCTGCATGAGCCAGTAGTATCATACTGATAGATAGCTTGGCATCGAACTTGATCGCGCGTTAAGCAGCACGCCAAGCTGTATAGCCTGCCAGTAATTATTAGGGATAGGCTTGTTTGGAGCAAGTGACTGTTGATAGAGCATTCATCAAGGTGATCCCCTATGCGTCGGATTGTCTTGCGAATCAAAATTACTGTGTACGTCATGTCTTCACATGCAGGTTGTGTACACGCTTTGTAGGGGAGATGGGAAAGGCATGTGGGGGACGCGCCAGCACCTGAATGGTGATGGCGTCATCAAACGTGTTATGTACACCAAAGAAGTGTGAAAGCTATGTATATCAACTCGATCTCAAGGTGGATCAAGTGAGGGGGGTGAAAAAGTTGTGTACTGAAAATTGCAGGGTCAATCCTTCCAGCCCGAACCCCACACCGGTTCCATGATCACCCAGTGATCATCCCAGCCAGCTCTGAAGTGGTAATAATTCAGGTTGACCCATCATCAAACCGTGCGTTCGTCTGCCACCAGCAAAACAAGGACCGCTCGCTTAGGAGACGGTGATGCTGGCAGAGCCAGCAGACTTGTAGCCCTCAGTGGCCATGATCATGTAGTCGTGAGTGCCGAGGTTCATGCCAGCCTTCTTCCAAGCATCGAAGAAGGTCTGGGTGTTGACACTGCCGGAGCTGCGCTTGTTCTCGCGGACAGCCCAGAACTGCTGGAAGGTCTTGGTGCCGTCGATGGAGGGAGCATTGACACGGGTGGCCTGGTAGAGCTTGTAGACGGAGCCGTCGGCGGTGACCTGGCCCTTGAGGGTGCCAGCGCTGCCGGGGTTGTAGCTGCCGTGGTTCTCGACGATGTAGTACTCGATAAGCTGGGATACATGGTGTTAGTACGATGGATGAATGCAGGCTTGGTATCCAGGGTGTTGACTTACGGGGTTCCTGGTCCAGCCGTAGACGGTCAGGTAGGCGTTTCCGTTGTTAACAGGAGCAAAGGTGCCGGAGTACTTGATAGTCCTGGCACCACCAGTCCTCCAGCCCTTTCCACCAACGAAGTTACCACCAGACTGCCACTGGACGCTGTAAGAGCCACCAGCGCCGTTTGTGTAGGTGACGGGAGACGCGCCATCGGTCCACCAGCTGTAGTAGTAGCCGTTGTTGGTTCCAGTGCTACACGGATCGAGTCAGCCACGCGGGTCCTTTCATCCTGTTCTGTTGACTTCTTGGTAGGAACGCAGTGTGATGTTTACCTGGAAGGGGTAGACGCGCGCTTGATGAGGTCGGTGGTCATGGGCGGCTCAGCAGCAGGGGCGGCCAGAGCGCCGACGGCAGCCAAGGTGGCGGTGAAGAGAGAAGTGAACGAACGCATTTTTGGTTTGAAGAGCGGGAGAAATGAATGTATGTTGTATGCAGTTGGAATAGAACAAGATCGCCTGATGAATCGAGAGTGATGGACAAGAATTCTCGAACAAAGAGCGGACGATCCCGTGCTTTATAACTCAAGTCTACGGATAATTACCAAATGCTTCTTTCCCATCTTGTTCGGAGCCTGTCGCTTCCTCTACCTAGACTAGATGATGTGGTGCTGCCATGTCATGGGGCCGCTTCTTCCAGAACAATGGCCTCGCCTAGGCCTAAAGCACGTCGACCCACGTTGGGGCGGTATTGTGGCAAGGAGTGAGGCGTGATACGAGCTGTGCGACACTTTCGGGTGATGATTTCTGGTGGTTCTTTTTTTCTGGATTGGTGGACAGCTCACGGAGAATGGTAATGATGATCGGGTAAGCAAATGAGCAGATAAACAGGCCCAGGGTTTCCGCCAATAAAGGAGATGTCAAGGGCGAGATCTGGAGTCGAATAGCGTACCCGCGATGTAGGGTGTAAATGAAGCTTTGTGGCACGATCCTTGCAACGCTGTCAAATGTGAGTTCGCACTCCACTCTGCGCCAGGGGCTTTAGCGCCGGTACTGCGGCTGGGCAAGGCAAAACCACCGGTTGAACAAGCAGTGAACAAGATTCTGGTGCGGCACCATGACATCAGGAGGGCAAGCTGGGCCAATCCACATGGGCTTGTTCGGATGGCATCAATATATCTCTCACACCGGTCGGCCGGTAAGGTGATCCCGGGGACTGACAAGTAACCCTCTATGTTGTTTATGCATAGTAACAGTGCGTTAGGATAGGATAAAAAAGTGGGTGGGATCTAGAACCTTGTGTTTAGAGACAGAAAGCGAGATTGAGTGTGTGTGTGCACCTTAAGGTGTGAAATGTGATGATCACCGACAGACATGGCCCGCCGACGGCCCAATAGCGCTTGGGCCGCGATAAAGCCCGTACCATGCTTGGGGGTGGAGGGGCTAGACTAACCGTACTCGTTCGGAGTAATTAATGATTTGCTTTGCTGTGAATTAGCCGTCGGCTAAAGGACGATGGAAAAGGAGGTCGCTACCAGCCAGCCGGCCGAGAGGAACGGAACGAAGCCTTCGCATTCTGTCAGCTCCACCGTTCGGAATGGAATGAACCGACGTCGTCGAGCTGCCTGTCAGCCCTTGTAACGTTCCTGTTCCTCCATTCTCGCGGAAAAATCCCGTCTCCATTCTACATCCTCTCATGGAGCACTAGCCGTAGTCGACGCGCCATCACCCCTGCCTTCGTGATTTAGTGAACAGATATCTAGTGGGCATAGCATTCCTAGTATTAAGTGGCAACCACTGGCGGGTTTCATGTCATGAGTCTTTCTTCTTCTTCTTGGCTCCCGTCTCGGCAAGCGTCCAGGGCTGACAATGTCGCAGAGATGGAATTTCTCTCGTACTCGCCTGCCGTGGGTTCTTGGCATTCATGCTGGTGCGTCACCCGCATCAATCGCGGGCAAACCCCTTTATATGAGGCAAACGGCTTAGTGAAGGGGCATGTTTAGGTGGGAAGACTTTCAGACACCAACACACGTAAGTATACCACCTACCGTGTTGAGTATCGCGCAAGATAACTATACCCTGTTTCCCTACTGTGTTCTCGTATCGCCGTGTAACAGCGCGACCCTGTGAGGGATCGATGGCCTTGGCTACTTATCTCAGCATGTACATACGACCTCGGTTGATCAACGATTGCCGTCTTGGAGATTTCTCTTCCATATCGATCCGAACCGTTCAATGCTGCCACCCTAAACACTGCCACGTCCAGCCCTAATCAGTCAAGATCGCGTGCCGAGAAAGCAGATACATTGATGGTGCGTTGGATGAAAACTGTGCCTGTCAAGCTTTGGCCAAGCTAAAGAAGACTGTAACGTCAAGTTATCTCCCGACTCCTCAATGGCGATGATGTTGTTAATACTAATACTATTGGTCCCACTCGTATCTGCGCTTTGAGTCTGCGTCTCACTGATTTAAATATGAAAGTGTTCTCTCTACTCAAGCTTAAACAAAATCGCTTCAGAGCTCATCGTGAGTTCCCACCTCCTCGCTCCTTGTGTCAACGTTCAAGCTCTCGTCTTTTGTACCTATCTCACCAGGGTCCCAGAATGAAGGGCTGGCACTGCCATCTTTGAAAGACCGAAGAAAGTTCTCAACCATGTCGGGAGTGATGTACTCATTCTTCTCGGAGGGCAACACTAGACCTCTACTCTTGTCCTGTAGGGCGATGGCGGGAAAATCCCACTTCAGACCTACGTTGGCCAGAACTTCGGGAAAGGCCACAGGGTCGACGGTAACAAACTCGACGTCTTTGATGTGTTTCCCAACCGTTTCGCGCAGACTTGACGAAAATCTCTTACGGTCCTCGGAGTGAGAACCGAAGTAGTACAGTACGATTCCTGCGCCCTGCATTCCGAAGCGACTGTGTCAGCATGCATACTTCCCGCAGTTTCTCGGATCAATGCTGACAGGACCAGCTGTAGCCACGCACCTCCGTAAAATATTTTTTGTTTTCACGTGTCATTTCTGGAACCGGGCTGCTGGTACATATTTCAAAGAAGCTCCTCAACGAATTGAAGTCCTCAATAAGGTTCTGAGTCGACCTTTGTATCTCATCCAGATTATTGTAGCATTCGAGAGTGGACACCCCGTCTTGTTCCTTTGCCGGGACGACACCGAAAGAGTAACGGTCTCTGAATGCCGTTGCTAAGTCGTGGAAGCGCTTATAGAGCCCTTTCCCTGCGTCTGCGTCTGTCAGGTGGAGGATGAACACATAGTCGTCGGCCAACCTGAAATCGGTAGCATTTTCTGCGCCAAGACCAGAGACTGCTGGTCGAAGAGAACGCTTCACGAACGCTTTTATTCTGTACCGTCATCAGCTTCCTCTCGTGGAGGCTCGTTGTGATATAAGATGACTAACTTGCTGGCGAGTCGAGGTCCTCTGTAATGATCATACACTTTACCCCCTGAGCGATACAGTCTGATTGCCGGGAAAGACCGCACATCGTGTTTTTCGCAGAAATCCGCATCAGTTTCACAGTCAATGCTCAGATGAGAATCGTCTGCGTCTGCTACGATAGGCCATTCTGCGTCTAGTAGCTGGCTTTGGGGACTAGCTATTCATAAATGGTTTGTCTACAACGAACGCGTGCGATAATTACTTACTTTTCTGACTGGTAACCCCCAAACCGTTTTAGTCGTAATTTTTGACAATATCAAACTCAAACCACAGAGCTGAGGGAAGGCAACTTACTCCGATAACTGCGCAATCAAGTTTCAGTGATTGTACGCACGATGGAGAAGAGGGCGTCCCAGCGAAGTCACTTACAAGCGACGAGTGTGTGTTCTCGAGTGCTTAAAAGCTCCTGGAGCTCTGTTGCACGAACATGACTCCAACCCCATATAGGGACAGAAAACAATCCGAGAAGAGCGATCCGAATCCAGAAGCCCATGATGGTAGCTCCTTGCTTCTAATTCTGAGCGTGTCTGACAAAAGACACAGTTCAACCGCTGTTACAGGTGACAGCTAGATCATAAAATGCGTTGACAGTGATCGAAACAGGGGATAGCCAGCACGAAGCTGGGTAGTTCCCTTCTTAATCCGTATCTTTGGGGAGCATTGTACAATCCCTGATTCGAGGGTTCAAGAGTTACCCATTTGCCAGTCGGCAAGTGGTCTGACAGCGTAAGCTTGCACAATTGATAATATCCAAAATACGTGGTGTCACACGCGGGATGCATCGATAATGTCACATAAATGTGCGCCGATGCATGGAGGGGTCGGGGGCCTCCTCCGTGGCTTTGAAGAGATACTGCGGAGAGCAGCTCCGTTCTAGATTGGGGTGACATTTCTTGGCCGTCTCTGAGCATTTCTTTTCCTCATGCAACACCGCAAGGGCTGTCATGTCAGGGCCATAAGCTACTGACAAATACGGTCACTGGTCGTTTAAAAAACAAAACCTGCTTTCCTTTTCGTTTGGATTGCTAGAGCTACAATACCTTCTTCTACCGCCCACAGCGGAGCACTCCTCGACAAGGATCAGACTACATACCATATCCATTATCATTTCCTCCCACTAGCTAGTGACCAGATTGTTACAATGCCCCGAGTGCCATGTGCTACTTCAATATTCTGGCTGTATGCGTCCTTCTCCCTATTGGTGGCTTCAACAAAGCTGTATCAGGTGAATGGTGAGGGGTATCATTGATGGCGTTAAGTGCTTCTGGCCGTGCCCCAATTGAAATGAGTGCCAAGAATCAGATATGGGACGTCCGGATAAATGAAAGAAATGATGTTGCCAAGGCGGCGCGGGTCTCTGGTGTTTTTGAAGATGGGACATGCATAAGTGACAGGTACTTCAACGCTTTTACATTTTTTTTACAACTCTTTTTTTTTTTTTTTTTTTTTTTTTTTTTTAAAGAAGTAAAGACGATTGCAAAACTCATCGTCAAGTCATGCTGTTAAGCCTATTTGCAGGAGTTTTTGCCTTTGGGGCCGCTGCATACGGCTCCAGCAGCGGTGATGATCTTGACGGCTATGTGTGTGAACATTCCAATTACAAGATCCACCTGTTTTCGCATTCCCCCTTGGTTATCTACATTAGTGACTTTGTGACTCCATTCGAGAGACGTCACCTTCAGAAAGTCACGTAAGTATTGACGTAATCAGCTGGATTTCTTTGTAACTGCGGGAATGCGAACGCAACGGCATCAACGCTGATACTATCATAGAAATGGCACGTTTGCTCGTTCCAACGTTACCTCTCACGAGGGCGATATAGTCTCGTCCCATCGTACTTCGTATTCGACAACTGTGACGCCAGATGCAGTAACACAATGCATTCAAGAACGCGCTCGGCAATTCCAGGGCCTAGATATGCCGCAAACCTATCTCGAGCCGATACAGTTGGTCAAATATGGGCTGGGTCAGCAGTACCACTTCCACATGGACTGGTTCCCAGACGGCCTTGGCCAGCATAGATCGGTAGCCGAAGGAGGAAACCGCGTGAGCAGCTTTTTCACTTACATAGAGGCTAGCGATGACATCGTTGGAGGTGGCACCAATTTTCCACGCCTTCAGGCGCCCCCTGGAAAGCAATGGTGCAAGTTTGTGGACTGCGACGAACCGTGGGAGGCAGGCGTCACCTTCCGGCCTTTGGAGGGCAATGCAGTTTTCTGGACAAATCTGGTCGACGGCGGAGAAGGCGATGAAAGAGTTCTGCATGCTGGTCTGCCTGTTGAAAGAGGAGAAAAGCTCGGCATGAATATATGGACGAGACAAGGGCCGTTCATGTAGTTGATTTCGCGAGATTGGGAGGCAGCCGGCATGCACTGGCATATACCGGCAGGTCATAGCCATCATTTATGTATGCGTAGCTGCTCCAGCAGCTCCATTCCTGGACCCTCTCTCCGCCATGTACACCCACAGTTGGACCAGACCTAACCCAATATTCCACAAATATCACCGGGCAAAGTCCGAGGTGGACGCTTATCGGTCCGTGGAAATGACGGGGGATAACGCCCAGTATGCCCGATGACCAACGCTGGGCACAACCTCGACGAGACTTACTCGAGATTCGTGACGTCAACAAGGCATTTTCTATCAGGCCATATGGGACAAATGCACGCAACAGAAGAGCAAGCTTGATACTCTCTGATGGAGATGGGGCAATACCTGCATACTTGGGAATATTGCATTGGAGCATCAAGCACCCACTCGATGATCAGGCTGAGGAAAGAACTGGAATCGTTTCGCAGATTTGTAACTTTATTGGAAGCTACTTCAATGTAAACGAGGGCGTTGAAAAGCAAATTGCTTGGAGACGTTCGTAGACACGGTCTTTGATTTCGTAGGTATTGAATCGTTTTCGCATAAATCTTACTCCATCACGCACCGGCTTCCTTGAGAGCTGCCTGACCCTGCTTGATAATAGCATCCGTCATCTCAGCATTCAACCCAGGCAAAGGATTTCTCTGTCCCTTGGCATTCAGTGCCCCGGGCGCCTTCTTGTCGTTGAAATCGATCGAAGTGACAATTTCAGCCGCGTCCGAGTCCGTCAAGCCGGTCGTCGGGTCTTCCTTATTGTCGCCTATTGCCTGCGCCTGAAGCCCGGCATCCGGCGGAGGGGGTGCGGCCTCCCTCGGCTCCACCATGAAGCTTCTCTTTTCCGTGTTTGGCACCGATTCATCTCGTACGGTCACGGTTTCGGCGCGGGAGAGGTTCATGTCATCGATCAGCGCAGGCGCTTCGGCGCCCTTAAATTCGACTTTCCGGTCGGCCAGGTCTGTTGGTCGACGAGCTACGAGGCCGCTAAATGCCGGCTAACGATTGAAGCATTAGAAAAGTTGCCCGGAAACGGAGATCTCAGCAGCAGCGAAACCTACCAATGCAGATGCACCACCTGACAAGGCGAGTGCGAGGATCGAAAACCTCATCTTCATCTTTCGGTGGTGCAAAGGGTGTGCTGAAAGAACTGGATGATCAGGGTTTGGGGGTTAAAATGACTGTCAATTGCGTGCGTAAATCGAACCAGAAGCTTGCAAAAGGGAACGTGGGTGTTTTGACACCGGAAAGCTGGTTTACCAAGTGTATAAAACAGTAGGACCAACCAAAGAGAATGAGGTAGATGCAGGTAGTGGTGAAGGGAGGTCCAACCACTTTAGCACCGGATTCTTTGGTCTGAACTAAATAGCGATTCGTATGTCATCTTATTTCCATGAGTCCCAAGCACATCCGAAGTCTGAGTATGAACCAATGCCAATGTGCATCTGGACACCAGTATCACCTGTGTGGAGAAAGGGGTTGGAGTCTCAACCATGCATCCTTGTCGCGGATCTAGGCGTAATGGAACGAATGGTCTGACAGACTGGCCCATCTCGACGGACAATACAGGGATAATCATGCGCATTCAAAACTATGGCGAATCAACTGCTAGGCTGAGACCGCTCAGGGGTCCTTGGAGCTGTGGGGGATTTCCAGGAAGATTCCACAGAGGTGAGAAGCCATCGGACGTCGGCGAGTTCTGGGTTCGCTACCGTACCTAGTAAGTAGCTGGCGTGGCTCGCGACAGGCTGGATTTAGACCATACTGTTTCGCTGGGTGACATCAAAGCGGCTCCTATCTTTTCACTCCCGTGCTTCCTTTCCATACACCTAAGAAGGCTGAACCGAACGTTGCGTCTCTAGCCGTATGCAGCCAACAGACTCCGACTTCCGCACTGCCGCATCTAAACATCGGCATTCGAATCGAGGCCGAGTCCGTGGGCGCACAAACCAGTTCTTGGGGGCTGAATGATGGGGCCGATTTGTCAAACTGGGCGGCTTGAAACAGCAGAACCCAACGCAACATCCCGTGATGAACATAGGCCCGAAACAAGTAATCTTCTGAAAAGAAGGGCACACCCCGAGGGAAGAACACATCTCAACCACAATGTGCGCTTGTACTCCAGCTCCTGAGGACAACAAGCCGGATCCCTTTAGCTGGCAAGAGGCTGTGCCTTGAGACACAGTCGGTTTGCTTGAAAAGCAAAAGCACAAGGCAACTCTAAATTGGCATGTGTGGAGTTGAAACCAAGAGGTGCAGATTGAGAGATTGATTGCAGACCTCAGGTAGTCAGCGCCAGCAGTGAGCTCGGCCCGTGGCTGGATGCCCAAGGATCAGACCAAGTGGCTCAGTCCCCCCAGAATCGGCCTCTGGTACAGTCGTGGGTGTCTCGTCGCGTCTCCAGTGACGATCTAGCTCAACCACGGGTTTGCCATGCTGAAGACACACACACCCTAGTTTCCGTGACTGTGCAAATTGGAACTGCCTGATTGATGCCACGACAGGCTTGCGACCTAGCCCAGTCCAGCACTAAGGGCCCAAGAAGAAACATAAGCTGGTACGTCATGCGTTAACGGTCGCATCCCCTCAGTCGCATTGTCGGGATCTTATGGATAATTCGGCACTGGGCACTATATGTGTAACCGAGCATGGCCTATACTGTCGCTACTTATCAGACGTGGGGCCGGGGACCGGGGCCGGGGGCCAATGTTAATGTGGACAGTATTATAAACGTATGATCATCCATGTTTAATTGATGGATGTGTATCTCTGTGATGTATAACTCTGCAGCTTACCTCAGTGCAGGATTTCAACAAGTCTGTAGCTTCAGGGGCAAAATGCCTGTGCCATTATCCGTAGACCTTCTTGTTTTAGGTAGGGAAACCCATCCCAAAAATGATGCCGACATTTACCCAGCGGCGTTGCCCATATCGTCCATGGTGCCCAAAAGGTCTGTGCCGGGCTCAGTCATACTGCCCACGCTTCAGCAACTCGGTTGGTTAATTGGTAAGCTACCCGTATGGTGATGTAACAAAAGTCGCATTTGACCAACCCTAACTATCGTGGGTCTGGATGAAGGGCTTGATCCTTTTGGGTAAAATCTAGCGCACTTGCCGAGGCCGTTTAGATGATTTCTTTATATTGAGAATCATTCGTAGCGCCAGCGCGAATGTTGTAATGACTGGCAAGGGTGGCGTTGATTGTTTGATTTTTTCTCTCTCTGTTTAGTTGGAACATATGGGCATCGCCGTCCGACTTACTGACAAAAGTGGGCATGCAGCTCAAGCATGTAAAGCAAGGTTGTGCATAAACGGCAGTTGTCCTCCATGGGATGCACATCGCTCAATAGTCAGCCAAACCACGTTATTATACTTCCTCTTACCATCCTTATGCAGCAGCCTAATAGCCGCCCAAGGCACCTACCAACTTAATCCCTATCTGTATCTCGAATGCCGCCAGTCAGATATGTACACTCGAAAAGGATGATCCTCTGTGATATCCAGGCTACAAATGTGTTTGTTAACCGGAAAGCACATCTTAAGCTACCGGATTTTCAAGGGCGCTATCTCTCTGAGGACGGTGACGTAAAGTTGGGAGGACTGGCGAGCCGTGTCGATATTTCTGTCCGTGAGAAGACGTATTTGTGGCTAACTTCAAGACAAATTTATTTGCGCTTGGGTCTACTATTTCCTTCGTTGTGACAAGACAGAAGGTTTTTTTGCCCGCATACTGAAAGCGGAAAGGTTAGCTGAGATAACGAGGTAAGGTCACGATTTGAAGGAGGTGTTTTCCCGAATGATTCTTTTGCTCATACCATTATCGCTCAGAAGTGCTGGAAGGAACAGTATGACTCCGAGGGAGAGGTCCTCAAGGATATTAGAGTGGTATCGAGCCTGTCTTAGAGTTCTGATGATGTGCAGCGCGCATCATTGCCGCATTCGACGGCGGACTGCTTTGCAAACGCTTCTCGCCTCTATTTGCTGGGTTCTGCGGCGTTTCTGCTCCGACAAGAAGCGGGGGAAAATTGGATGTCCCAATGTCGGGACTTGCTAATAAGTAACAGTTCCCGAAGCCGACCTCCCTTGCTGGTAACAGTCTCCGAAGCGCACTGCCTAGACCGCCCTATGTTAGCCGGCACTTGTTGTATTACTGTTAAGGGGTTCTAAAATAATGTTGCACCACGAATAAGAGCATACCACCCTTACGGCTTGTACGTATAGGTAATAGTTAGAGCGCTATGTGTTTTTGATCAAGCTGATCCAGCTTCTTATTAAGCTCACTAATGGAAATGACCCAAGAGACCTGCTTCTTCTCCACCCATCCGGTCAAGGGAAAGTCTTTGCGCAAAAATTCGTGGCGTACAATGGTCTCAGATTGGCTTGCCGAATACCCAAGGCAGTAAGTATGCCTTGTCAGCACAGAGGTAGCGGTATCAATCGACATTTATCCTGCGCTAAACGGACGTATACGAGTGGACAAGTGAGACAGGTTCACGAAGCGATGATCCTACTGATCACGCGCATCCTTGGCCATTCCTGGTCAGAGTCATCCTGAATCTTGGCCTACCACCTGAAAGCCTCATAGGCGCCAATTATACTTCCAGTGAAGAGCAAGGCGTTCTTCTTCATGGAGATAATTCAAGATAACTCCGACCCGGTGAAATCAAGTCGCCCAGGATGCAACAATCATTTCCTAGCTACCAGCTCACAGCACAGAGCTTATCATGTTTCGATGAATCAAACTGCGAACTGCAAGGAAATTTACCGAGACATTCTGTACAGAGAAGAGTCCAATCTTGTCTATTTTTATGTGTTGTGGCCGCCAAAGTGCGGTTGGTCTCAAGCGAGCCATTCTTAGGCGAAACATGTATATCTATGGTAACCTATGTGGTATTGTTACTCAATATATAAGGGCTGATACTCCAAGAAGACCTTTCAGTAGAGTAGAATCGTCTCAGTAGATTTTTATTTGATTGCTTGAAAATGTACGCGTGGAGAATTAGAAGAGGTCGCAAACGAAGCATCCAAGAACGCCGACAAGTCGTATCGGTGGGATGGGCTGCCCGTTTGCGGCGACTCACACAGCGTGCACTTGATTATGCCTCGTGTGCTATGACCGGAACGTCTTAAAAGGTTAGTACTACTCAGATCACTCCAATACACGCGTCCGCAACGGCTTTTGAGTTCCAGTAGCTCAACGGGATTACGACCTGGCACACCTTCGAAGTGTGTGGCGTTGTCGTACCACTGAGACATGATATACGATAAGGCGCATTTTTATTAATGGCAACTTTGGCGTTGAACAAGTCAAACCTCCAAAGGGAGAGTTCTATCATATCTATATAAGTTATCAGGTTTCCTCGTGAGGGTAAACGCATCTGCATTCATATTTCAACTCAACGTGTCATCCAAAATCTGTAATCCTTACATGCCCCTTTCACAGCCACATACCTACCTCAACATGAAAGTTTTGTATGAGATCGTCATATCTGCTATGGCAATGTAAGGGAATTATAAAACTACCTTTGGTTTACGAATTGATGCTGAAATATCTTAGCTGTGCCGCTGCTCAAGACGGCGGTCCGCCATGTCAAACAGTCACGTCAATCGGAAGCATCTGTTCCACCTTCATCATGCCAGCTTGCCTTGCCTTGTCTACTATTCAAAGCCGTTGCGGGTGCCCTTCGGTGGTCCCGACAACGACAGTCAACTACCCCTGTGACGGACTACAGCCTACCGGATGTATGGGCACATCGTACATTTACGATACAGGGACTCCGACTTGCGATGTACCCGTCATCCTTACTCCCACCCCTTCAATCAACATAACCATAATACCTATCATACCAACTTCTGAAGTGCCACAGGCTTGCCCTACAGTCTTCACAAAGAAGACGGTGTGCTCGACATGCATGCAGCTCCAGTGCCTGAAGGTTTCTACGATCTCCCGGCTATGCCACTGTTCAACACAAGTTCCCACCGTCACTCAAGCTTTCCCATGCGGCGGACGATGTCCTGGAGGCTGTGCACTCACTGTATATGTTGAAGACACAAAAAAACCCATATGTACCTCATCAGCCTGAGAGGGTTGTACTCAAATTGAAGAAGCTCGACAGGTCCATTGGTGGTAGTTTACGGGGCTTTCTGGCGGTAGCCTGTATGCTGTCCAGATCAGACATTGCTTATGATGGAACATGAGAGTATACATCGCCATTTGTAAGGCATTTCAGAAGCTCAATTGAAAGTGGAAGGCGTGCTCAGTAGGCTGTTACCTTGAATTTGAACTTAGCTGATGCAACTCAATCTTTGACAAGTGAAACATTTTTATTTTATTTTTATTTTTTTACAAGAGGATAAGACCCAAGCTTGCGCTCAGACTTCTGACCAACTCCCCGTCACATCAGTTAAAGACGCATCATGCGAGACATGCGGCGAAACTTCCGAGGTACAGTTTCTGGTCCAACACTAGTAAGAGTAGGGACAACTGGGTTGATCAAGCCCGTTTCGAAGTCGAAAGTGACGCGATCGATAGTAGTCTCGCGTCTGTAACCACCGCCACCGGGGATGGCAAAGCGATGATAGACAATGTACCAACTATCAGTACCAGGAACATTGAACATAGAGTTATGCCCCGTACCAAGTATTCCCTGTGATGGATCCTTCTGCAGAATTACACCGTGGTATGTCCAGGGTCCAGTGGCAGACGTAGACGTGGCATAACCAACACGATAGTTCTCTGAACCGGTGTCATCAATGGAATAGGTGAGATGATAGAGGCCATTGCGGTAAACAATAAAGAGACCCTCACGAAACTCAACCAGACCATTTATGGCTTGAACGGTATTCCAGTTTACGGATACCATGTCGTCGTTCAATTCTGCCAAAAGAGGGCGCCCGTTGCCCCAGTAAATATAGTACTTTCCTGACACGGGGTCATGGAAAGCGGCAGGATCGATAGCTTGAGACGAAGTGAGGGCTTCGTTGTTTAGTATCATGGCCTCGGGCTCGGCCGTGAAGGGGCCTTCGGGAGCATCTGCCACGGCGACGCCAATGGTTTTCGTGTTCAGAGCCGCATTTTGTCCACTGAAGTAGAAGTAGTACTTGCCATTGCGCTCGGCAATGGTGGGTGCCCATGCATTGCCGACGGCCCACGGTACATTGCCATTTGCTCCGTCGAGAGTTAGGAATGGTTGATCACCACGGGTCCAAGTAACGAGATCAGTAGACTTCCATACAAAGAAAGTATTCCCACCCCATCCTGGAACGCCGTCGGTGGTCGCATAGATGTAATAGACACCGTTGAAGACCACCGCGTTTGGGTCGGCGTAGAGACCGGGAAGAACAGGGCTACGCATCTCAACAGCGCCGACGGTCCATTCTGCAACAACCTCGTCACCCTTCTTCAAGACGTACTTGACTTCAGCACTAAGATCGACAATGGTGCCGGAGGCGGGGGAAGCAGTCACGCCATCAGTGGTAATGAAGGTCGGTGCGAGGACGGTCACATCGGTGCCAGGCTTGACCGGGAATAGGACTTTGTTGGCAGTGGTGTTGATGATGGCTGGCACTTTGAGAGCAGATGCGTCGGCAAGAGACACCTCTGTGATGGCTCCGATGTTTCCAGAACGAGAAAGAACTTCGGCCGCCGTCAGGGATCTATTGAAAATGGCAAACTCGCGTATTCTTCCCTTGAATAGTTTGTCGCTCGTATAGAGAGATTTTCCAATGTAATTGGCTGTTGTGACGCCGTTGCCAATGTTCTTGGGGTCGATATTCACGTCCTCGTTGCGAGCCACCTCGTAGCCGTCCAAGTAAATAGCGGAAGTGCGTCCCGAGATGGTGTACACTAAGTGCAGCCAGGTGCTTTGAGGCAGTGAAGAGCTGGAAGCTGCAGTCTGCTCGGACGTGTAGTCGCCGGTAGTAATGCTCGCTCTGTAGGGGCTCCCTGTAGAAAAAAGGTAACCGTTGCCGCTGCCGGACGCAGTATTACCGATTCCGTAAATAAAGTAGGGAGTCTGCTGGGAGGCATCAAGGAAGACCTGAGCTTCAATTGCAATATCCTCCACACCGGAAACAATGTTGTCAGGCAGCTGAACGAAGTCGTCGATGCCGTCAAAATTGAGGGCGCCGTCAATTACACTGGCGCCACCGTTGATCACAGCGTGGTTACCGTTACCCGAAATATCCTGAACTTGTGTGCCCTCGACTGTTGTAAAGTCATAGCGGAGAATTTCACCATCATCATTGACAGCTCTACGGGTGGGCGCTGCCTCTCTCAAAGCAGCAAGCTCAGCCGCTGTGACGGCAATGACAGTTCCGTGCCGTGGACTGGACGGCAAATTGTACGACGCCGAGACGGTCCACCGAGGGTTGCTAATGTCGGCAGTTTCAAGTGGAATGTAACCGCGTCCGCCGTACTCGTCGACGAAGAGGTAGAACTTTTCGCCGTGAATATCGTTCTCGTTTGACTTGAAGGCAGTTGGGCCCTCGACGGCGCTAGTACCGGCTTTCTTGCCTATACATGAGTCGATAATGGTCCACGAGTCCAGTGTGGCTCGAAGAGAAGCAGAACTCTCCTGAATAATGTCACTGCACCCTGTGCCGCTAGCACCTTCGTCCTTAGTGAAGCGGTAGTAGGTGTCCGCTGACTTGATCACGGTCGAATCGATTCTCGACATGCCGGCATCTTGCCATACCGAGGTCTCGCTGAAGGTGACGAAGTCACGGGTCGTTGCGTAGAGCATGCGGTGGTATGTGCTCCCTGTACGGTTCACGTCGCTGGGCTCGTAAAGCGAAGAGGCCCAAAACACTAAATAAGCACCAAGTTCGTCGTCGTAGTAGGCTTCAGGAGCCCATGTGTTCCCGGCCTCTGGTGGAGAAACCAGGACGTGGCGTTGCTCAGACCAGGTCTTCAGGTCATGAGACTCCCAGACTTCAAGATAGCGGCTTCCGAAGCGTACAGAGTCGCCCCAAGAGGTACCGGAACCGATGGAGAGATCAGTGGCGATGAGATAAAAAGTATCCCCTTCCGGTGACCGAATGAGGAAAGGGTCTCGCAGACCCTTCGTGCCGAAAGAAGAGGTAATAACTGGCTGACCACCGTTCAACTCCGTCCAGTCAAGCGCATTGTTGCCTTCACTAGCCGCAAAATATATCTTTTCGCCTGCAATCGTGTTTCCGGTGAAGTAGGAGAACGCATAGCCTTCAAAGGGGTCGAGTGCGACGGCTTTGCGCACTGAAGCGACGAGCTCACGTTTTTGAGAGACACCTTCATATTCGATGGATGCTGTAAGGGCGACTGCAGTATCAACTGGCTGTCTCTTGACAACGCCATCACTAGAGATAACAGAAGAAGAGTTGCTCTCCCAGTTGACGGTAAGCCCGTCCGCAACTGTAGGCAGGTAGAGGTTGCCACGGACGTCGTCAAGGTTGACTACATTGAGTGCGGCGAGAGCGGCTTCAACTTTCTGGGAGGTGCTCGTGTCTTCTTGGCTCCGCACAGCCGCCGCGAGGGCAAGTACGGAGGAAAGCCAGAAATTGAGAGATTGCATGGCTAGGGGGGTTCGGTGATCCACGAGGCAACAGCTAGCATATCACCTGTAGGCAGAAATACCAGGATAATTACGGAGGACCAGTCTTTATATAGGTGATCATATCCCTTGCCCCGACATACGCGGCTACGGGAGGATCAGCCACATGTCAAGCGGACAAGAAAAACAAGCGCTACGAAATATCGACTGCCCGTCTTGGGTTGTACCCAGATGGATATCGCGGCCTCTTCTTGCCCCATTGCCGATGGTTCCCTCTTGCTCCGCCATAGGCCTTATGCCAGCCATGGACCATTCGCAAGCTAGCATTACGGAGTAAACGTGTCCATTGGTCCGTGGTAAGGGTTGCACTGAGGCCTAGCGAGACCTTGGGAAAGTCTTGTAAGTTACCCCGAATACCCTTGTCTCTCCGCACTTCCACTACCCCACACGCTCCCAAGTAAGCCGGTGATGATGCGCATCCCGGCTGTGGATAGCTTGATTGCGGGGAAGTCGCAGCCGGTGGACAGGCTAAGAGACGACGGACCTGACTCAGGCATCTCGAGTGCTTAGCAGGTGTCTGTGAATGGAGAGAAAGTCGCGTCGGTTGTTGGGCTTTTGTCTTTAAGGGCGGACAATACCAGAAGCGCCTTTGCCTATTGTATGTTCATCATGAACCCTCATGAAAGTCCCTCCTAACTCAGCTCACATGTCAGAAGCTACCAGAAAGTGCATGACGTCGCGCAAGGAAGGCATTGAGAGCTCGGCAACGAACCTGGGATGGCGGCAGTTTGGATGGTACCCTGGACCGCGGTGGCAGCCATCCTGGGTAACATTCCTGATATGGCTAATACTGTCCACGTGCGGTCAGGGGTTTGGAAGGAGGAGCAACAAGGGCTCGTATTGGCCGGCAAATAACTTCCTGGGCCTAAAGAAATCAAAGCTCGAACTAGGCTTGGCCATTGGACGGGCGGTTCCTGTGCAATAAGATCTTCGTTGCTTCGCAGAAATGATGTACCGAACTGAACCATGCGCTCGAATCAAAGCTGCAATGGACCTCGCCGTTCAGGAAATCATACGTGGCGAAGCTCGGTGAACCCTCTTCTGGCTGCAACCTTTTTCTTTTGTTCTTCGCCCGGGTCCCTGGTCGCTCAAAAGCGCATGACCAACTCCATCCATCTCAGTTCACATTCTGGGTCATGTTGTCCATATAGATAAATCATTCCCCGCTGCGTATGTCCCTTCTGGGCTTGACACACGTTGACAGGTTCGGGAGGATGTCGCCCACTTAGGCAAAAGCATTAACACAATTAGTTACAAGCAGAGCAAGTAACTGAAGAAAGCAGCAGAAGATAGTTGGTCAATTAGGGTTAAAAAACCATTGTTTTTCAAGTTGCTGGGCAGTTCCCAACCGCTCTTAGTTGTTAATAGTTATTTACACCGCCGTGCCCTTCACTACTTACTAAATATTTCTGCATTTAGTGCTGGGCTTTCACCCTTTCTGCTTATAACACAAAGATAGTGAGAACGATCATCGCACCACCAACTGCTAAGCCCATTTTGCACAGCAAGGCGCCTATCTCATCTCATCTCTCACGACGACAGGCGCGCGAGCTGCGTGATGTGTTTGGCCACTTCTACCTCCGCACCCTCTAAATGAAAACATAGATGCCTCCTGAGAGAGATTTAAATGTCTAATACAAATGGTGGGCAAATTGCTATAGACTGATGTACAGCTCGAAGCTTCCCATATGATAAAGGTCGCATCAGGGGAGATGGCGTGTGCGGGAGTCTGTTATGTGGGCCTGTCTATCAGGCGAGCAACACATGTGTGGTTAATTCGACATCGCCCCTTCAAGCGAAATATCTATTGGGCTTAATGATTCCAATAATGTCCACTCTTCAATTTATTTCACCTGCATACTCAGACATTCAAGTCACGTTCTTGTTGTTTGACTTGGTTCTTTCGATAGTTTCGTTCATTGTCCACACTTCCCACGTGTTCATGAATGCTGTGCCCCTTATTTTGCCTGTTATGCTAGCTCATTGCTTCTGAAGTTGCCGACAAAGACATCAATGCCACGAGATTGAACTTCTCAAAAAGAGCTGTTACTTGGAAATTGAAGCTACCTATTCATCGTGGAGGTGTAGTTGGAAGATTATTCCAGAAAGGGGAGAGGCTATGAAGGTGTAAGACTAGCACTGTCTTGTAGATATCATCTAATACGTCTGAGTTATTGAGGATACATGAAAGAATATGAAGCTTCTGCTTACTGAAATGGGAACTATGTCCGCGATCACAAATCCAGTCAAAGGCAGACTCAACAGCCGCAGCAATGCCAACAGGATGGACATATCTGAACTGAAACGCTCAGACAGGCATGAGAGACTGTAGAATACATTCAATGATAACTGTTTTTGATATCCGCATTAGTAGAAAGAAGAGATTAAAAATGCGCTAGTAGTGTCAATTCCGGATGTTTGACATAAGAATTTATTTCGGTGCCGCAAATACGGCAACCTGGGAAAGGGCTTCCCGACAAATCTGGGCTAGCCTGAATACGATCGCTTCGGCTACGGAAAAGTGAAACTGCTTTATACGCAACCTAATAATATGTACGTAGAGACTCAGTGTCAAAGAGACGAAAGATGTGTACAAGAAACCATGGTCAAGACTTCCAAGCTCAGGGCGGGCGAACACATCCAAAAGCTTGTGGTTAGTTGTAAAGAATAGTGCGTGATTACCAAAGACGCTTATCCGGAACAGACGCCTGACTTGCTGGGCTCGCAGCCGCCTGCGCATCCATTGTACATCTGGCACCTAACCTTGGCATCGGTACAGACGTTCCTCAGAGTAGCAGTATCACCATAGTTGGAGTTGATACCAACAATCTCACCGCCACCATAGGCTGTAACTCCCTCAACATAGACGTTGCGCTTGCACTGGCTGCTGCACTGTTGAGATTGGGTCAGCTGCATCATTGGCAACTCATGAGGGAATACAAAAATCACTTACGTTGCCGCAAGAACGGTAGACCTTGCCATACTCCCTGGCGTAGAAGTTGATAATCTACGATTGCATAAAATCAACGCCCCATTCGTTGTCAAGGATCAAAAGTCAACTTACGTTTACGGTGCCACAACCATTGTGCTGGACAATCTTGTCACCAGCTTTGTAGGCACCGCCTCCAATGATCCAAGTGTGGTCACCGGCTCTGTCGTTCTTCTACTTTGTAGGTCAATCATCTGTGCCAATAAATTCACAGTTGAAAAGACTACTCACAACCGAGATGGCATCCTCACAGACATCCTCAAACCAGACAAACTCAAGTGTACAAGGACCGTCACAGTGAACACCCTCCTTCTGGTTCTTACCAATGATGGCGTTTCTCAGAGTGGCGCCTCGACGGAGCAGAAAGACAGCATCAGCCTGGCCTGATAGGTTGCACCATTAGCTAGACGTCCTCTTGTTATTTAATTATAAAGTCATCAAGGGCCATCTCACCTCCTTCACCGCCGGTACAAGCCCCAGATCCACGATCGAACCTAGCCCAACCACCATCGTAGACTTGACCGGCCTTAACTTCAATATACTTGCTGTTTGTCTTGGTGGATGTGGCAACGGGGACGCCACCCTCATATCCGAGACAGGCGAGTGTGATAGGTAAAGCCGCCAGCAAGGACACGATGCCAGTCTTGGGAACGTACATGATGGATCGCGTATATCTTGAAGTTGATCGGTTAGTCGATGTGTATTTTGGGGTACTGTCTAGTGTAAAAGTTAGGTGCTTGGTGGGGAAACACTTTCATCCAAACTGACAATAAACAACAAAAAAAGGTGTCTGCTCCGGGATGATATAGAAACTACAATAGAAAGTGTCACATCCATATCTAAGTATGACAGACCAATTGAGGATTGCTAGCATGCATAGATCATTGGTGGACTTAATGTGTAAATAATTTTTAAAGCCTTCTGATGGCCCATTCTTTATCTTCTCGGGAGCCTACACTGAATGAAAGCTCGATGACGAGAGCCGGCAGGCTATGTATCCGAGCGAATCACACTCGGCTTGTAGGTGCTGTTTCCAATCAATCGCTTTGGGTTGCCAAGATCTAATCATACTTCTACTATGGCTTGTTTATAAGGGTCATATAATGTGATGGAAAGTGCCAAGAACGGCCTTGTGGACGGAGAAATTGCACATTTGCCATACACACCAATGAAAGTCCCCAGTCCCTCAAGCCCACCTCAATGAGGCCCTCCCACAAAAGCTACTCTGTCCAGAATCCATCACTGGATCATGTCATCGGCTTGCCACCTCATGGTGCCGAGGTCTTGGACAACCTGCCATTCATAAGTGATTAATTACATGTCATAATGAGTGCCACATCCGACTAGGCTCATATGTTCTAAGGAGCCCCCATGTGTTTAATGCTTGTATGGTCCTATCCTATCCAACATTGCCTTCGTATACAGGCGCCGACAATCAACTGGGCCTCCAATTACCCAACTACTTATTCTAGACGACTGCAGTCCTTACGTTACAAGCTCCTTGCGAAGCAACATATACTCGCCAGCCCAAACTTGTTACAATCACTGTAGAAGTTGATGCTGTTATCTGGTAAGGGCAATAGCTATTCTTGTTCGCCCAAAAACCCAAGTCGAGTGTCTTTTTATCTTCACTATGAAAAAGAATAAAACGCTTTGACTCATTCAATGGGATTATAGTTTCTCCGTTTCGAGCTTTTGGACGCATTTACAATCTGATGCCCTCAAAATAGTCAGCTTGTTCACCCGTGGGCATGTTGACGAACCGATGACTGATGGTCCCCTTACGTTGCGCGTAATATCTTCCGAACTTTTCTGAATGAACGTACTTTCTCTCACCACCTTTTACGTTGGCCGGCGCCGGGCCACTCTCGGTCATGTCATCATTGCCATGAAAGAGTTACCCGCGTCCAGAGATAAGAAGAGTTAAGCAACCGCATCAATGTTCTGTCCGCCGGAACTAAGACCTTGGATCTCAGGCGTCTAGGAAGTGCATTCCGGTTGATGCTGCGGCTGCGCTAAACCAAGTTCTTTTTGTTCCAGCACTTGCTTGCCTACCGGACTGTGTTGCTGCAGTCAACTGTCGCATCCAGGAAGATAAGACGGCATGATCATACAGACTAATTAGTACGCTGTCGAATTAAAGTACCGCTTATACGAGTATCGTGCATTTCTACCTCTGGGATGATTCCTTGTGCCTGATCTCAACAATAAGAGCTTCGTCGATTCCGTAATTATGGGTAAAATAGGTTGAAATGATTATTGATGTGCCATAAAAAGGTGCTTGCAAGTCAGTTGGCTTAGATATTCACCCTAAGAAGACCGCTCTGTGTACTATGATAGAAGATTAAGAGGGTTTTGCAAGACGTCGCATTGAGCACAAACAGCGGGTGAACTGAATTTCTTTCTGGGCCCTACTAATATTGCGGCTCGTCTGGATCGACGAGAACCGCTGCTTCTCTTGTTTCGTTTGCGTTGCCTATCCGCCCGTCAATGAGCTGGTTTGAGGGGAGGCCACGGGCCGGTCTGGCTTTTTTGGCGTGAACGATTGTGACACGCTGCCCCTTCCATGTCATGCAATAGTAAGGTGTCGAATTTTCGGCAGTTGATCGGAATGTGATACAGAATTGTTCGACTCCGGGAAACCCGGGAAAACTCTTTTTGATAGAAATACCTTGTCGGTAAAGTGAACGGAAAGGATTCCTGCTTGAGTCTGCACATAACTATGAAGCTTCTAGTCACAACAGGGAGGCTGTTGTTCGTTTTTGAACAACACAAGACAGTTTGGTATTATAGCCGCGGCTTAATATATGCCGAATCTGATACAACACGATTCAAGAGGGCTTTTCTTAGACCACCCATGTGAGATTCGGCTCAGTCGGCACAGACCATGTAATCTACGCGCGACGCATCCATTCCATTAAGATGCGCGTTCTATTGCCAAATTCCGTCGCGTTAGTATCACAGTGCTCCTGAGTGGACCCGTCCGTTGCCAACGCCAGCCAACGCAACACTGGCCATGAAATTTATCCGAGGCAATATACTGATAATCTTGGCGGTGTATTGTAGGCAATAACGGCGATGTCCGGAGCAGGAGCTTACATCAATATACCGACATTACGTGTGCTCTAAGTGAGCAGCGCTGAAGCCGATGGGTGTCAATTAATGCCGGGCACTAAAGACCAGATGACTGAACTTAATCCACCTGCACCATTTTTCCCGTACATATCTTCCACATAATGCACTATACACTTGGTAACTATCGACGAGCTGTTGTCCTTTCGCATTCTTCGTTTCTGCAAAAGACTTGTCGAGCTGTCATGCGGAATAATCCATACGGTTGGCGCCTGCAATCATTGCCCGATGCCTTCGCTCCAGCCACAGTATGCGTCCACGCACCGAGACATCGAGGGACCACGATACCCAGAGCCTGTTGCTCTTGCGGAGAGGAGGTCCAGAGTAAGCTGCGACTCCTCGAGGCACTCACGAACTTCCGGTTTCTCATGGTTTCGGCTCAGCGCGAACGGGCAACCATGGGGACCGGTCGATGAGTTGAACCTCTACATGGGTACGGCATTTAGCGGTATCCCCGATGACAACCAACTAGTGCAATCTCCAAGCTCTCCCTCCTGGTTTTCGTCCAGTAGTTCCAAAGGGCCAGACAAAGAATCGCGACATGTAGTCAACTGGCACGTGCCGTACGATCCCGAGAACCCTTTGGACTGGGGGACGAAAACAAGATGGGTACAGATTGTGCTTGTGAGTATTCTGATGCTCCAAGCGTGAGTAAATGAGTTCTCTATAAACGAACTCTTTCCATTCCGCATATGCTTACGGTTTTATTTACAGAGCAATGGCGTCTTCGATGCCCGCTCCAGGCGCGGCAAGTATCCTAAAAGAGTACAAAGCACCTGAAGGGGCCTTGACTTCCCTCGTCGTATCAATCTTCAACTTGGGCTCCGCATTTGGTACAATGTAAGTGTCAAAGAAAGTTAAAGCCATTGTTAAGCATACGTGTTAAAGACAACTAGGATGGCGTCACCCTTGTCAGAGCTGCACGGAAGATACCTAGTGTATAGCATTTCGAACATTCTGTTCCTTGTATGTAATGCGGCTTGTGCCTTATCACCCAACCTCAGCGTCCTCCTCGCGTTTCGGTCCCTGAGTGGTTGCACCGGTGCTGTCCCCTTCGTTATTGGAAGCAGCACTATTGCCGACATGGTACAATTTCCTTGGCGAAGCCGGGCTCTATCGGTCTATTCTCTCGCCCTTATGCTGGGTTCTGTGATTGGGCCTTCTGTAGGTGGCTTTCTGGCGCAGTATTTTGGTTGGCGTTGGATTTTCTGGTCGCTCTGCATTCTGGTGAGTAGAAACTGAAAAGTACAGTGCAGCTGGATAACATTCGAAGGTGAAATTGTTGACGGATTCACACAGGCCGCTGTTACCAACGTTGCTTCGCTTTTCCTTCTCAGAGAAACCTCGGCGAGAACATTGCTAGAGAAACGAGCAAACAAAATCAGAAAGACTACCGGAGATCCAGAATACATTTCGGCTTTGAGTATCAGTGGTGTATTTCCCGGCATGGCGTTCTCGGAAGCTATCAAGGAGCCTTTTCGACTTCTTATACTGCACCCAATCATGTTTTCGTTCTCTTTATACTTTGCTGTAGTATACGGCGTTCTTGTGAGTAACATTTTCTCGTCATTCCCTGCCCCGTTAACTCAACAATATCACCTAGTATCTCTTCTTTACAACTTTTCCAATGGTCTTCACCAGCAGATACAACTTCTCGACCGGCTTTTCTGGCCTTACATTCTTGGGTATTGGCGTTGGGATTATAATTGGCGCCGTTCTTGATCTATTTTGGGGCGACAGAATTGCTGCGTCCCTGCTTCTCAAGAAAGGTATAAGGACGCCTGAACTTCGCCTAAGTTTAATGGCCTACTCTGCTCCCCTTATCCCGACCGGAATCCTCTTGTATGGCTGGACGGTTGAAAAGACAATCTTCTGGCTCGTGCCGATGACCGGGACTATCATTTTTGGAGTCGGCATTATGCTTCTGTTTGTAAGTCAATCTGGCCGTCGTATATCCGATCATGAGAAAGGAGTAATATAAACTAACAAGTAAGCAAGGCACCAGCCATGCCCTACCTCATGGAAGCGTTCCCCTTTCATGCCGCCTCTGCAATCACTGCCTTAATAATGTTGAGTGGCATTTTTGGAGCTTTCTTACCCATCATAGGGCCTCCTGTGTATTCTGCTTTGAGTTTGGGATGGGGAAATACTATCATAGCTGGGATTACCGTAGCCTTGGTGCCGATACCCTGGCTGATAATGAAGCAGGTGCTTGGGATGAGGGAGAAATACTCAGAACAAGCTTAGTAGCTCATCGTATCGAGAGGCATGGAAGAGCCGAGCAGTTTGGTTCATCCCCTTTCTGGTGCACGGAGGCTTAATATTAGGTGGGTAATGCATATTGATAGCGCAGTGAACAGATTTACACTACAGTAAAATAAGGTCACCTCCTTGCTTGCATGAGCTGCGTCTTCAGTTCTGATTACTGTGGTCTTGCCAAAACAAGCAGTCATAAGATTATTTCAAAGCCGCGTCTAGATTTGAAGGCTTGTTGCGCAACTTTCACGTATGGTTCACGTTGTATAATTGGATGTCTCCAAGAAATCTCCCCATCACCCTTTGTGACTGATGCCATCTTTCAATCTATCTCCATTATTGAACCTCATCCAAGTGTCGGCATAGCATGTTTTCCTCATGGTTATGTACCTCCGTTTGTCCAGTTAGAAGCATTTTTTCCCAGCTGTTGCCATCTGGGAGAATGCTCTATTGAGGTCTTGCCCCTCACCAGCCCATCACCAGTTGACAAGGACTGGCAACGTTGAGGAGTTCTTCGTCATGATGGGCAAGGTCTAACCCTCCGCTCACGAGGCAGGATGAGGCCTCACCGCGGCAAAAGCACTTGCATTCCCCTGTGTTTGGTACAAATTGTTTAGCACACGGTTCGAATATCCCCTGTAAAAGATAGTCGGAGAGGGTTGAGCTCAGGAGATATCTCGCCGCGGATGCCACTCTAGATAATCTTACCGCACTCCTCTGTCATGCGATGTGCCGTCGAGACCAACACCACCGCCACCACCACGATAATCCTCATCACTGCCGTACTTCCCTAGTAAAACAATACGAAAATCTCTCACCCGTCTTGTACATCCGTGAAGATGTATAGTTAGGACATCTTCGAGGTGGGCAAAGTCCACATTCAACGACACCCAGCTGAGACTGTGCTACCTCGCCGGTGACTCTCGCGCGTCCAGCTGATCATAACATAAACAACCATCGTAGCGAATCACGAGATTGCATCGCCCCAGTCTCCGACGTACTCTGCAGGCTCGCCAACCTTCCAGTCACTTGTTGCATATTGGTTCTGACAGACTAGTTGATATCTACCTAGAAAGATCAGGTGTGATCGCCACGGCGGCTTCTATGACCTGCCTTTGGGAATCGCTCTCGAATTGGTCAAGAGAAGGTGCAGATACGATTTGCTGAGGCAGCTTCCGACAAAAAAAGGTTCGCCTACGTTACGAAGCCGCAGCAGCTCCCAGCCCCTACGAGACGCGTCGAGAGTCCCCGCTCTGGAGACTATAGGTCTGAGACATCCATCCACACCGCTTGGCCACAGGTTTTCTAGTCACATGGTAAGTCACAACCCTCCCGGACACCTTAACGAACGGGCGTCGTATCGGTGACTGTGAAGTCACCGTCCTGCTTGACTAACCCCTCTCCCCCCAAAGTCTCGGGATTGTGGCTTGAACCGCTGTTCGCACAGCTAGCTAGCCCTGGGATTGGGCAATATTTAGTAGGATCGTCACATAGAACAGGCTTCGGGGTGGCTAACGACGAGACTCTGGGGGTTTATATGTGACTAGTAGGCGCTTAGTTAGGCTATTACGCACTGTAATTCAACGTGAGAGAAGCAAACCACGTTGCAGAACGCGTAGTAAAGACCCCAATAGACTCTGAATGACGAGTGCATGACGAAACTTGGGCACTTTCGAAATGACACCAGCGAATATTCTGGGAGCACTTTTCCCCTTGAGAAGCGATGACCGGGTGAGCCGGAAGCCTGCGCAAATGGTAAGATAGGTAACTAGTCATGGTGCACCGGGTTCTTGCATCCTATCAGCAGACCACTCAAAACCGGACAGGCTTCCGGGAACTGATATGTAGCGGTCTCAAGGGCCTTGGAAATTGAGTGCGAAAGGCAGCAACTTGGTCCTGAATGGTATGACTTGATGGGAATGCCAATCTGCCGCCACGGACAAAGTGGATATGTCTCTGAAATCTGGGCCAAGATTTCCACACGAAGTCCCCTTAGACTACGCGATTAGAGGTAGAGGGCAAGATCCGAGGCTATCGGAGAACGCCACATGAGAAAATAAGGGCGGGATTCACGCCCAAGGCAGGCTGGAACGTGCCGGGAAGGACGGGTGGGGGTGGGCGGGGATCATGGGGTCCAGCCAAGGATATCTAGAGCGAGACGATCTCACAGAAAGAGGGTGTGCAGATGGCGACCACCAATGAGACGGTATCTTGCTAGCACTCGTTTCCCTATTGGGAGAGCACCTTCGTCACTCCAAGGGCTTATATTCCATAATGATTTCTGTAAGAGTCGGCTCGGACTTCTCTTAAGCATAAGACAGCGGCGGGGTGATCTCATTCGCTCGATACAGGAAGTCGGAATTCGGAATGCTATTTGGGGGTATGACAAGGGCCCGAGGAGGCGGTTGCCTTTGGCGGATGACATGACATTGCTGAGGACAGGACCGCGCGGCTTCTTCTCTGAACGAACCCAGGACGGCGGACCTGCTAGGTCTGACATGGCGCTGTCGTAAGGCTGCGACCAAGAAAAACTAGTGGCTGGATTGTGGCGGCTCGGCGAACATAGTATAGTAAGAATATGAGGAATCGGCCTAGAGGCACGGCCGGAGGCATGCAGTGTGCGCGCAAACAAGTTGGCTTAGCTGAGGAGTAGGTCACGCGGGACTCGTTTGGGTCTAGGCCAGATGATGATACGAGAAATACTGGGTGATTCCCGGCCTCATCGCGAGATGATCAAATGTGGGGTGCTGGAAGATGAGCATTTAGTACATAGGTGGTGTGGAGGATCGGGAAGGGTGCGCAGAGTCTATCCGTGATTTGTCTGACAATTCTCTCGTGCGACCGCTATGGTGACCGCCGCTTAGTACCGAATGGGTGGGGAGTGATTGTATGCAGGCGCTTCGGTCCAAGTCTGCTTTTTTTGCCTGTCAAGGCCACTTGGCCGCGTCTCCCACAAGCGAGGGAATGAATCACGTTCCAAGTCAAGTGACCAGAGTTAAGAGACCATGCTGTGATTGTGACAGTGGGATGTATCATCGGGAGGCGGCTGCGAACTGCTGCGAGTGATACTGATTGCATACGGAAGTCCATACTACCCGGCATATCGAAAGAGCTGGCCACTAGGAGGAGATGGATAAAAAGGACAAACAAGCTGGTACGAAGCCCCTCGGCTTCTTACCACAGTCCAGGCGGGGCAACAACGATTTGGTCCGGGTGATTGGGGGGGACGCGCAGGGTTGTTTTGAGTGAATGGGTGTGGTCAAGAGGCATGGTGTGTCATCTAGATAGAGTGAACGGCTCAGGCGGCCGACTTGGGAAATCACCTTGTTTGCTGGAGGAGGGGGTGATGGAGGGGTTGTGTATGAACAGGTCTTGGGGGAAGTTGAAAGTATACAGACCGATGAGAGGCTGAGAGGGAGTCGGCATAGGGAAGCAGGAGCCTTGCATCCTTTGTCGTTCATTCTGCTCGGCTGGAGAGACAAGAGGGTCGACTGCGTACATAGTTGCCAGAGATGTGTACGAATATACCCTTGAAGGCCTGGAAGGGGGCTTGGACCGATACCGAGAGAAAGACCTGTTGGCCCAGACCGGGGAGTGAGGCTTGACTGAGGAATGTCAGTGGAGCAGTGACAAGCAGGGCTGGTGGGTGTTGAGCGAGGACGTGGTTCGCTCGATAGAATAAACATCATGGTGCGTGGGCAGGCCCGAAGCGATCCCGAAGCGATGGAGGAAAGAGGATGATAGGTCACTAGAAATGGGGTGCGTGGATAGAGAAACCTCCGAACTCCGTGGACGATGGTCCATGCTTCATGACGATCAGGTATCACGGCCGATTTGGAATACGGGTCGTGATACGAGGAGTCGTCGCCAGGCCGGGGTTGCGATCGAATCTACCTACTCTTTGTCTACTTGTCAGTCCGATAAACGTGTATTTTCGCTGGTGACGCGAGATGCGCCAGGCCTACGCGGTCAAACCCCTCAATGTTAGAATGGCACGCTGTGGTTCAGACGATACTCCTGTCAGAAGACACCGACTTTGCTGGGATGGGGTAGTTCTTGGGCGTCAAGCGTAGAGCGATGGCAGCTGGAGTAAGTAATGATGGGAAACGAACAAGCAGGCCAACCCGGTCTGTGCAGGGATGTTCGACATGGATAAACACAAGCAGCGGGCCGCCGGAAATAGTGTAGAGGTGCATCATCTTAAGGCATCCGCATCCCTAAAAGTGGTGGTGACTGGTTGAAGTGATGGTTTGACATACACAGCGTTGGCGCAACAGCCTCCCTGCAGCATCGGACCTTTTCCCCGGGCATCTTTGTGCGATGTGACTGTGTACCCACAAGGCAAAGCCTGTGAGAGAGCGCACGACATGTATAGGTTGGGGCAAGCGAAGTAGAGTGAGAGAGAAAGAGAGACAGAGGTAGAAGAAGAGGGAAGAGGACGAGTGGTTTGTTTCATGGCAGTTTACCGCAGCCAGACACCTACCCACCACTGCCAACTGGGAAAACATGGCCCGCCCCAGGACTCTTCGACGGGGGGGGAGAAAAAGAAAAGAAAAGTGTAAATGTCGTCGGGTAGCTGCTGGTGTATGAGCTGGTTCCAAAAAGGCTGATGATGAGACGGCTAGCTACTGGCTGAGGCTGCAACAAAGTCTCAAAGAAGACACAAACGCATGTTTGACCAGCGCGGAAAGGGTTGCGGTGTGAGTGAGCATGATAGATGATGCACTGCCGCCGGCCAGGGGGCTGTGACGACAACCAGTGGCTAGAGATGCCATTTTGTCGGCAGCCGAGCATATATGTGTGAGGATGTATTCACGGAGACGAGGCGCTGAAGGACGGCTGCGTGCCGATAGGCAGTGACAATAGAGGTGGGGGATGGACAAGTATCCTAGAGTCCTAGATATCAACTAGCTACCTAGTTTATAACGCTCCTGTGGGTTGAGACAGAAACATGCATCGGGTGCTGGAGGGTCATCGGCCGAGATACAGGCTGGGCAACGGTGCCCAGGGAGGGGTGCTTGGAATTTGCTTGCAAGGCGGACCTGTCAATAGCAGATGGAGGCGGCGTGGGGGGCATGGAAATGGAAGAAGAGGCGGAGATGGAATAGCGAGGCATTGCCCCGAACGGTACGCTGGTAGGCCAAGGCACAGCACGACCATGTCCACTTATTGATTAGGGTACTTTTGCGTTGAATGCTTCCCCTTCAGCGTCAACTTTTGCTGTTTGATCTGAGTGTATCACTTCCTGTCTTGTTGTAAATGTATATATGTCTCTCCAAGCCTCTACCTCTCTCGCCGCCGCCGTAGGCGTACAACGTCTGTACACATGGGCATGCGGGTGTGTCTGCGTGGGGTAGGATCCTTCTGTGGCGTTGCATCTCATGTCGCACGGCTGCAACGTTGGAGAGGCGAAGACTCGCGCGGCCTAGCGCGGTAGCCCGTTCTGGCATGGGTGCTGTGAGCTTTTGGGGGGTTGGGGGTTGGTTGGTGCATTCTAGGATCGTCGACCGACGGTCCGATGTAACTCACGGGGAGCAGCTTCGGGCAAGACCTTGATGCCTATTGACGGGTAGTACTCGGTGATATTGTGCGAGAACCCGGGTTACTTGAGGCATGACAGGTTAGCATCAAGAATAGGCAAGACAAGACTGGGGCGTATCTGGTTGTTTGCTGATAGACATTGATTTGATTCCGCGATGCAAGCTCAAGCGATGGGCAAGAGGAAGCCGGATAGAGACATATTGTGCAGCTCAAGGTGATCGGCAAGGGATGCCCCGAAGTTCTTGGGCCATCCGGGGTTGGCATGCACATCATCAAGAACCCGTCTCTGCTCTCAAAAGCAATGGCCTCATGTTGCACAGGGCGTAGATGCCTGAGAATGATCCCAATAACCTGGTCGGCGCTGTGTGACGCAGAGGCGTGGCTCAAGTTCGCAAAGACGCAATGAGCGCTCGGTTTGGGGAGCCGCCTTCTGATACCCACCAACCCTGCAGGTTTTCAACAGCAGATGGTGTAAAGCAAGTCGATAATCCGACGGAGACCAAGGATCCATTGGATCCATTGGATCCTGACAGGCAGACAGGCAGCCCGTCGCCTATGTATTCTCCTCGTCAAACCCCACATCATGGTGTAAGTTCGAACGGACGGTAAACGTTTACGATCTCACGGCCAAGACATCTTTCCCCTTGCCACAGTTTGATAGTTCTTCTCTGGCTCGCCTACTGCCGACACCCGGCAGTGTTGGAGGGTGTGGGCGTGATTGGATGGACCAGGCTTGACGACGTACAGATTGGTATTATAACCACACTGCTTTGGCGCGGCTGACCGCAGTTCGCACATCTCTCTCCCATTCCCTGATTCCCTCCCCCGAGGCCGGACCCTCCCGACCGTTGTGGGTGACTCTAGCCGTCTGTGCCCGGACATGAGCTGTGGCTGAGTGGTAGGGAAAGCAAGTTGACTGGGTGCATCATGGGGCCGCCGCGTGATGGAGGCACGCCACCTGCTTGTAGCCTCGAGGTTCTTTGGGAGGGTGATGGCGGTGGTAGTGGTAGTGGTAGTGGTAGTGGTGGTGGTGGTGGTGGTGGTGGTGGTGAGAGGATGTCAGGGGACCAGAGACATGAAGTTGCGTCTGTGTCTTTGCTACGCATCGAAGAGGAAACAGACGTTTGCTCGTATTCAAAAGTGTCTCGGCCACGACAGGTTGGGCCTCGTCTAAGACGGCATCCAGATATCGCTTGTCGAGGGCATGAGGATGAGCGTGACGGCGAGCATGGGTTTACAGGAAGGAAAAAAGGGGGGTGGCAGGGTGGATGGCGACATGTGTGAGTGAAGAAGGGCGGATTCATGATACAGGGGCAGGCGGCCATTTGCTGTGAATTCGGGTTCGGATGAGTGTGTATGGTATGGTCGGACTGGGGGGCGGCGACTGGGAACACATCAATTACGATAAATGACGTGAGGTATCGTCGGCGTGCTGGTTTGAAGTGAGGGATGAGACGAAAATGGAAGAGACGTTCCCTCCCCCCTTTCGAGGTGTGTACATGTCCATGTGGGAGTGGCATGGGCTTCGTGACGGCGAACGCGCCGTGTGCTTGTCTATGCCTTGGTTCGTCTCTACGTGCACTTATTTGCTGCGGATGGAGAGTATATGATGATGGATGTGTCCGTAGGTGACGGTCTATGGAGCTCCCCTTCTGACCAACTCACATCATCTCCTTAGCTTGATTGGTAATAGGAGAGCTACCTAAAGTAGCTACCTAGATAGCTTTACTCAGTTGCAGTCTAGAAGTGGCCCGCCAGTTCCCGCCAGTTCCCGCCTGCGCCTCCTGTCCCCCCCGTCTGGAAATCAACCTCATCAACACACTTCTACGAATCTTTTGCTTCCGCACATTCATCCACTCACTCATTCACTCACTCACTCACTGTTTTCGTCATATTCTGGATACCTGTGCCACAATATGAGCCCTGAACACCAATAGTGCATCATCCGGACATTGGCGAGAGTGGGCATTCACCGTAGCAGCGACCTGGGCCAAGGTAGTCAGTCGTCTCATCCCCTTCCCCACGTCAACAACGCCCGCTCGCTGGGCCCCAAACAGGACCACGCCCGCGAGCCGTCCCCGCCTATTTGCGGCAGCAGTAATAGCAGAGCATCAATACACCGAGATATAGCTCTCTCTCTCTCTTTGGGTAACTCATTCGAGCCTAGCAGATACCCTTTTGAGGTACGTACATTATCCGGATTGACTACACAGTACGATCAATGCTCTGTCTCCCTCCCTGAAAGACTTGGATCCTTGGTCTGCTGGACGGCAACATCCCGGCACTCCTTTCTCCCCACGTCGTCCGGCTGTGTCTGTCCGTTTGTCTTACCTACTGTTGGGTCTGCCGCCGCAGAGAGCGGATACCTAATTGTCCAGTTGATCTAATCTCCAGCCTCCCAGGTCCAGGCACGACGCCGTCACAAGTCCTGATTCGTCGGCTGGGTCATCTGGAGGTATCTTGGTATCAGCTTCCGCCATCACCGACCTCAGTTGCGACCTCGACCTGAATCAACTTGCACTCTCGTCGTCGTCGCTTTGTTACTTTTCACTCCTCTCTCGCTCTCACTCTCACTCTCATCTTTTTACTCTTACCCCCCCCTTCCGCCTCTTATTGCCTTCTGGGTAATTCCACTTTACACGCGACATCCGCCCAGCTATATATCGAGGCAAGTCGCAACCTCGACTCACTTGCTGGAGGGATTTATCACCTTATCTTCACGGCACTTGGTCCCCCTCCCCGCCCGCACGCAGCCCGTCCGTCTCATCCAGCGGCATATTTATCCGTGCAGCACCAGCACCAGCACCAGCATCAGCACCACGTCACATCAGGTTCGGGAGCGAAATTATCGCGGCGCCATCCATCGACACTTCAAGGACGTTCTCCTTTTCTTGCACTACGCTACCTAAGAGACGGTGCTGGCCCCGCCTCTCGTGTCCGCTCGCTCTCATCGACCGCCTCTCTTCCATCGCAAGTCCGGCCCGGCATCATCGTCGCTCCGTCTCAGCCCACTCACTGGGGGCTACAAGCAAGCTTCCAGCAAGGCCCTCCCTCGTCCAAAGTGCTCGTTGCCCAAGTCCTGACTCGAGACGACCGTCACTCGCCCACCTTGGCTCGACTCGACTCGGTCGCAACTGGGCTTCAGCCCTTGGGTCAAGCAAAGACACTTTCTCAAGCACAAAAGCAAGTCAGCAAGCGAACAAGCAAAGCAAGCACATTTCGAACATCGGTTCAACTTGGCCGCACGCCTCCTTGACCCGCGTCTGACCGAGGCGCACCACCGCACCGCCTTTGCCGCCCGCACGACATCCCTGTCGCAGCTCTCTCCCACCTCGCACTCTCATCCCACTCTCACCCACACTCAAACACACATACACACATACATACATACATACATACAACTTGTCCATCGGACCTGGGCTGCTCGCCATTATCCCCTAACGCCGCCGCATCGGTTTGCTTTCCATCCACACCACACCAGGTACCGACGGCGTGGACTGGTCTGGACTACTGCGCAATACACCTTACCTACTCCATAATACCGCCTCTCGCTGGCTTTCGCCGGCCTGTCTCACGAGGTACCTACCTACCTTAGACACTTACGCCTCATCTCACCTTTAGTTCTCTCACTCACTGTCTCTCGCCAGCTAACCAACCGAACCCATCCCGCACATCTCCAAGGAGAGTTGGTCTTCGACTCCCCTTCCCCCTACGACCGCCTACGACTGTCAACTCCTTTATTAGCGGCTCTCTGTGCTGTATGGTACTGTGCTGAGCTGGTTTCACAATAGCCCCGGCCGAGTGACGCACTGCAAAAGTGCTAGCGTCTTGTTCAGGCTCCTCCCCACGCCGTACTCCGCGACAGCATAGGTACTGTAGGTACCTACCTCTCTTACCTAGGTAGGTATCCATAGTGTCGACCAACATACCTACCAAGTACCTTACCGCGCAATTACCTAGCCAGGGTACATAGGCGCACTCAAGCATCGAGTCCAACCGCCCCTCCACAGCGCCCATCGCCCACTACCTATCTACCGCCCACCATCACTCCCCCTCCCCCCAAAAACTCCACACGCCCTCTCTTTCACTGCCTCCGTTTCCCGCCTCCCGCACTCTTCCACTTCGCTCCTCTTTTTTCCCTCTTCTTCCATTCCCCCCCCCCTCCCCTCCGTCCCCTCCGTCTCCCCCCTCCGGCCCAAAATGCCTTCAACGAACGGCTCCGAATATCGCCATATGCGCAGTGGCAGCCTCAATATCCAGCAACAGAATGGTCACCCAAGTCCCATTATGAGTCCAATGCCCTCCGCCGCATCCACTGCCTCCGCCTCTGCCTCCGCCGCCAGATTCGATGGTCCTCGGAGTCCACCCAGTACGTCACCTTGCTCTTACATCTGCTTCAGTCTCTGCCGCTGCTTCGCTCTTGTCTTGTTTTCGTTCCTCATCTTTGTTCTCGTCTTGTTGTTGCTGTTGTTTTTGTCCCCCCTCCGTTGCGATCCTGCTGATGTCGACGTTGCTCTGTTCTGTTACCGACGGCGAAGCTGCAACTGCTGGACTTCTTCGGCATTGTCGCCGACGATCGCGTCGGATCATCTGCAATACGTCGCACTGCACCCGTTCTTGAGCAACCTCCCGCTCGGCTCCGCTTCCCTCTGTCCTGCCCTTCCCTTTGCTCTGCTCTGCTCTGTCCTGTTCTGTTCTGTTTCTTTCTGTTCCACTCCAGTTCATTGCTGACCTGTATCTCTGCAAAACAGACACATCCCACGTTCCCTGTAAATTCTTCCGACAAGGCGCCTGTCAAGCCGGCAATGCGTGCCCTTTCAGTCACGATCTCGGTGCCGCTGCTGAGAACATTTGCAAGTACTTTGCCAAGGTGCGTGCCTCCGATCTTCTAATCTGAACATCGCGAAACCTCCCTCGCCCCCCCTTACCCCCTGTCCCATTTAACCCCTCCCTCGTCCAGCGTGCTCTGCCCCTCGGCCACACAGACCATCCCGCCTCTTTGCCCGTGCCCCCCTACCTTGGCGACACACCGATCGCCTTGAACGATAGCTTCGATTCCGAGCGCTAACATGGTCTTCTCCGTTGCAGGGCAACTGCAAATTCGGCCCGAAATGTGCCAACATCCATGTCCTACCCGACGGTCGACGCATCAATTACGGCAAGAACGGGGTCACGATTGGTACCTCTCCGATAGCCCTAGGCGGTCGAATCAACCCGACCTCCGCAACCAACTACCACCCGACGAGTGCCCTGACTTCCGGCCTCTACCGCGAAGGCGTCCCTCCCTATACCTCCGCATACCCGTATGCCGACGAGCGACAGAACCAGTTGGGCGGCCCGCCGAACCTTGACAACGGCCTGCCCACGATTGATACCACCTACTCCCACCCCGGCTCCAACTACGGTTCGCCTCGCGACGAAGACGCATCCCGGTTTGGCCTCGGCCTGTCTCCTGTCAACGCCAATGGTCTTTCCGTCCTCGATGCCCCGCTTCCCGCATCTTTCGACTCCCAGGGCATGTCTAATGCCGCCCGCTTTCCCGCCGCTCCATGGCCGTCATCCGTGCCCTCCAAGTTCGGCATCGACTCTCCTACCCCCTCGTTGAGCAACGCCAAGGACTCGCGCACTTCCGAGACCTTGAAAATGCTCCACACATCCGCCTTCGGTGGCAGTGAATACCTTGCAGCCGCCAACGTGACCGCTTCCAGCAGCCCTCCAAGCCAGCCCGAAGAGTACTTTGGCAAGCGCACCATGCACTCGAGTCGATATGCAAAGCCCAAGATGATGAGCTCCAGCATGCCCAAGACGACCGCCGTGGACCACGACTGGGAGGCCGACTTTGGCTTTTTGGAGGAGGACTGCGTGCCGCACAACCTGCAGGATCTCTTGACGCCCACCGAGAAAGCCCGCCGGGGCTCCCTGCGCACCGTTGATGGTGAGCCGGGCAGCGAGAATGCGATCAAGTTTGGCAGCCCTGTTGGCGGCGCAAGCCCGAGCCGATGGGGCCCGTTGTTCCAGCGCCAGAAGGAGGACGAACTCGGCACCCACAAGCATGGACCCTCGGCCTTTGGACACGTCGGCAGCCCTCTCCGAAACTCGCTGCTCTCCAACGAAATGGGCCACGGCGGTGCCATGGCCCGACCTATCGGCTCTCGTGCTGGCAGCGAGCCCATGTCCGCCCTCACCCAACAACTCCAGCGAACCCGTCTGGGTGATGACGGAAGCGCCAGCCCGCACTTGCATCCCTTGGCAGCTGCCGGTCGCGCTGCGAGCAACGGTGGCGCTGGTCCCATTGGCAAGGAACGGGATCGCATCATGGAGCGTCACGTGTCGAGCGGGTCCATTAGCTCCTCCGTCACAGGGCGATACACCACCCCGATCGACGAGGAGGACCCCGCCTTCGTGTTCAACATGGAAGATGAGGAAGACCAGTCTTCAGCTCGCCTGCGCAAGCACGGGTCTGCCGGCTTTGGCATTGGTGGTGGGTGGAGCTACGCCAACGCCCTCTCCCACAAAGGCGCCGCGTCTGCGTCCGGCCTGGCCAAGGAGCAACGAGAACCTTCGGTCAGCGTCGAGACTGTGGGCGGGCGCTGATGGGTTGGTTTCAAGGCGGCTACGCTCGTCAAAACCTCGGCGACTGAAAAGCATAGCGACGGTGCAATGCCATGATTTCGGTGGCGTCTATTTATACTTGCACAACCTGACGATACTATACGACACATTTCAGCCACGATTTTCATAGCATGCATGGGCCAAACCAAAAGCCAACGGGGGGACAAAAACAAAACAAAACAAAAACAAGAACCGGTCTTTCAAAATCAAACGGACATAACAAGGGATCGGGTCTACAAGGAGGTGGCTGCTTATATAACTGGGTAGGGAGTTTTTTGCTGGAGTACCGTCGACGTACGTTGTCTTATTGACTCGGATACAACCATTGGTGGAGGTTTAATACTATTGGCTAGCTTGGCAGAGGATTTCTTACACTCTGTAACAAGAACACCGCTATTGCTTTCACTCGCTATCAAAATCTGGAGGATTGATATTTTGCTCTTGATTTTTCTTTCTTCTCCTTTCTCTTCGGTGGAAGATGACATGGTACCTAGGTAGTTTACCTGGGCCATGACCTTCAGGATCACATAGGGTGGGTTGGATCAGCTCTTGACATATCTGGACAAAGGGGGGGAGGCAACAAATGAGTGAGAAAGATTTTTTGACTTTTAGTTGGCATAATAGTCGCGAGTTTGCTGGCTGTGACTCGGCACCGCATTAGAGACGTTTGGGAGAGGAAAAGCAAATACCACCGTCTAGTTAGCGTCCTTTATACAAAAGCCGATTTTGTTGAGGTAGTCAAGAGGTTTTGGCAACTCGGCGTCCGTGATACTGGATTGCATAACTTGTGATATATACCACAGCGTCGAGGTTTCAGCTATTGCACAGCGTGGGACATTCTCGAGCTTCGGCTGAGCACATAGTGGTTGCACGATTTGCATAGCCCCCTGGCCGAGCTTGTCCAAGGTTGTCAGGAACGACATGGCTCTCTGGTCCATGGTTACTGCTACTCGAAACGGTCAAAACGCTCACGCAACGCTGATGAGAGAACCCATTTCACATAAAGGGATCCCCCCAACCTCCTTCATGGGCGACAAAAATCTATACACTAATACAATTGGCAAATCAAACAGATGCCGGAGATGTCCAACTCCAGATCGTGTCGCATTGCCGTTTATGCGCGGGGGGGGCCGCGCCGTGGGCTACCATACGAAACCGTCCACCCGCAACGATAGACCATCTCGCCTCTACTGTTCTCTCATTACCCCCGCAAATCCCATGATGAAAGAGTTCCCTCAAGAGCACGCAGACGCGGCATCCTCGCATGCGAAGCCCCCTTTCCCATGTCTCTCAAAAGCTGCGAGTGGCGTATTCGATGCCGGGGCGGGGGCAGATTATTGTACAGACCGCCGGGGGAGACGGGTTTGGTGTCATTTAGTGGGCGTCGGGCTGGTTAATGATGTACTCGACCGCCTTGTCGACTGTTGAAGCATATATCAATATGAAAGCTCAAGGTCAGAAGAAAAAGGGGAGGAGAAAGGAAGCACGTACTTGAGTGGATGGTGTCGGCGTCCTTGTCGGGGATCTCAATGCTGAACTCCTCCTCAATGGCCATGACGACCTCGACGGTGTCCAAGCTGTCCAGGCCAAGGTCGTTGGCGAAGTGCGCGTTGGGCTTGATCTAGATGTTGCGCCTCGGCATCAGCTTTCCATTGTTCAAGTGCTATTTTGTTTTTGTTTTTTTGTTCGTGGTCGCAGCCCAATTGAGGACGGCGTTGGGAAATACGGGGACACGGCAGTGACGTACGTTGGCCGGGTCGTTGACCTTGTCGAAACCCTGAAGCAGAGCCATGATGCGGCCCTCGACCTCCTGCTTGTTCAGGCCGGCAGCAGCAGAGTACATGCGAGCAGAAATGGCCTTGGGGGCGGCGCGGAAGGCAGAACGGGGCACGACGAGCGATCTCCGGGCGAGGGGAGCGGATTGCTGGACGACGGGACGGATGGCGCGCGTAGCGGCGGCCGCGGAACGGAGGACTGCTGTGCGGAACATTTCGGCTGGCTTTGTGTATGCGGGAGCGAGAGGCTTTTCGGGAAGCTCGAGCGGTGAATTGGGATTGAGATGGAGAAGATGGAGGTTTCGTTGGGTTTTGGGTTGGCAGCTAAGCTGGGATAGATGGGAGCTTTCGGGTGGTGTGGAGGAGGTGTGCCGTGGTCGCTAGTGATGATAAATTTCTCGTCACCCCCGAGATGTCCCTGGTTAGCTCCGAAGAGCTGCACGTGCACGGTCATGTGATGTGTCCAATACTCTCATCTCCGTGCCTATAGGGAGACTAGAGATCGAGAGTGGAATGAAGTGGTATACAACCAATTGGAAAGATTAATCTCAGAACTCATTTTATTTTATTTTAAGCATCAATTGGCCAAAATGGCGCTGCTTGTCGCCGTCATCATCGAGCCCACAGCGTTGCGCTTCCGACTCTCTGAGTCCACGGAGCGCCACCACGTGACCCGCCCGCAGCCAATCAATTGCCGCCCTTTGTAATCCCGCACCAAAGCTCGCTCGCCTCTTCGATTGTCCATAACGTCAAGCTCTCTCTCAACGTGCACCCGGGACACACCGTCGACTCCCTCACTCTCGCCCGCCTCTCCGCCTCGCCGCCCGCACACCTCGATCCGAACCCCGGAAGACCCCCCCGCGCTCCCCAACTTGCCCGGTCAATTGGCGCCGTCGCATCCCATCCGATCGAGACACAATGCCTTCCGCGGCGCAGCTCCCTATTACCATGTTGACCCTGGCGTCAACAAGGCCGGTCGCAAGAATTTCGATGCAGCAGCACGTCGGCAGAATGATGGCTGCCAATGCCATGCGCACCTACGCCACGCCCGCTGGTCCCCCGCCTCCCAACTTCCGCATGAAGAGACATCAAACCTGGGACGAGGACCAGGAGTCAACGCTGAACAAGATGGGCCGCTACTTCCTGCTCTCCGAGATGGCGAGGGGCATGTACGTCCTGTTGGAGCAGTTCTTCCGCCCGCCCTACACCATCTACTACCCCTTTGAGAAGGTGAGGAAAACGTTTTCTTGGTGTTTTGGGATAGTATTCTGGAGTGCATGGAAGGAAACCGGTGGTTTTGAGAGGCCATGGGATGTCCGTACAGGGAGGACGGGGAAGGGTCTGAACCATGCCGAAATTTTGCAGCCCGTCGATTCGCAATACCCGAGGGAACCATCAGCAACGAAACCCTGGACGAGGACACCACATTCGCGTGCATTTCGGACAAGACCGTAAAAGGAGGATGGCTAACACGAGTTGATACAGGGTCCCATTTCCCCCCGTTTCCGCGGTGAGCACGCCCTCCGCCGCTACCCGTCCGGCGAGGAGCGCTGCATCGCCTGCAAGCTCTGCGAAGCCATTTGCCCTGCCCAGGCCATCACCATCGAGGCCGAGGAGCGCGCCGACGGATCCCGCCGTACCACCCGCTACGATATCGACATGACCAAGTGCATTTACTGCGGCTTCTGCCAGGAGTCGTGCCCCGTCGACGCCATTGTCGAGTCCCCCAACGCCGAGTATGCCACCGAGACCCGCGAAGAGCTCCTGTACAACAAGGAGAAGCTGCTGGCCAACGGTGACAAGTGGGAGCCTGAGCTGGCTGCCGTCATCCGCGCCGATGCCCCCTACAGGTAAGGCCGGGTCTGGAGGTCGTTTGGCTGTGAGAGGCTGGCCATCTGGAAATGGGAGACTATCGAGGATCGAAATTCTATGTTTTGCAGTTTAATGCTTGGAAGATGAATACATCGAAAATGGGCATGGCAGAGATGGTCGCAGAGCAAATGAGGCCGCCGTCGCCGCCGCCGCTGCCACAACAGAAGTAGCAGCCAGCATCAGCAGCAATGGTTCTGGCATGTTGTGTATGTGTACAGACAGGTCGGGATCGATTAGACTTGTGTAAATAGCTCGCGAAAAGCAACCTTTTCTTTGTCTCTTGCCCGTCATTTTTACCGTGACTGGTACATCACTCACGGCCAAGGCCGTAGAAGTGTTGCTAGCGATGAACTCGGGCCTCGTTTGGCTTGCGGTGGCTACGTCACCTCCAATCCATTCGCAACCGATGCTAACACAGGTTGTTGGGTCATTATCATTAGGCTAATTTGTAACAAGACTTCCTCGGCTCTTCCCGTGTGTCCTCGTGGGTCTGACCAGCCATCAAGGGGCATATTCAACAGGCCAGCCAACCAACGCCATGCTTGAAAATCATATCCAGCGTACGTACAGATAACGCCATCATTTAGCAAATTCGGCAAACTGCTTGAAGTTTTGACTCAACCTTCCACCTGGCCGGCATTCTCATCATGTCGCTAAAACGTCTTCTCCCAAGCTCCCCACCAAACACCCATATTGGCAGCCACAACCAAGTCCAACATCTTGAGACCCTCAGGGTAGATGATCAGCTTGCCCAGCTTGGCCCTCTTACCCCGATTCCCGCCACCGGCCCGCTCCCTGCCGAGCTTTAGGTCGAAGGGGGTCGGTGGGTCGTCGTCGTCGCTATACTCACCGTCGCGGTTACCAACCTTCAGCAACCGGCTGAAGTGCCCGCTGAGCTGCTCCCTCTTGCCCTCCTGACGGAACAGCTCCGTGCTGGGAAGGTTGAACCGCAGCTCGCTCACGGCGGCGGAGTAGGTCGACGAACTGGTCGGGGCGAGCGGGTTGCTCAGCCCGCCCGCCATGGGGAGCACGTGCCTGCACTTGACGCTGCGCCCGGCGTTGCCCGTGCGGAACTCGCAGCGGCCATCCCAGGGCGAGATGAAGACGTAGCCCCTGGGCCGCAGGCCGTGGCCCGGCTGCGTGATGATGGGGCCCGAGTCGCTGCCGTTAGAGGACACTGAGCCCGTCGAGTTCGCGCTCAGCTGGCGGGTGTGACGCTTGGAACGTCCCGGGGACGAGCCGGGCGCCGTGGGGTCGCCGTCGTCGACGACGCTGCCGGAGCGGGATCGCGAGCTGAGCTTTTCGCGGATGTTGGTGGACCACGACTTGGTGTAGGCCATGACGACCTGGCGCGCGAAGCCCCCCTCGGAGGATTGCTGCTGCTGCTGCATCTGGTGCAGGGCGTCTTCGGAGTTGGCAAAGGGGAGGGAGGACGACGAGTTCCGGGCCACGTCGACACTCTGCCGCAACGGCATATTGCGGAACTTTGCATACCCGGAAGACTCGAGGCGGATGTTGATGGGCGGCTGGGGCGCGTTCGCTCGTCGGCGGTCATGGGCGGACAGACCGGCCGAGTCGAAGGAGTAGTATTCGTAGCCGTCGTCGCCCGTATCCTCGAGCTGGTGCGACGAGACGCGGCCGATGTTCCACTGGTTCCCCGAGCTGGGATCGCGGCGGATCAGCGAGAGTGTGTATGGCACCGCTGTAGTGTTGTGGAAACGGTTCGGTGAGGGTGAGCGAGACTGCTGGCGGAAGATGGAGGACCCTACCGGTGGGCGGGACCAGCGCCGCGAACGCGCGGGGGATGTAGGCTCATCGGGGACATGGGAGGTCTCACGGGAGGGCGAGGCGCGGTGGGGGTCAGTGGGGGGGATGGAGGAGGGCGTGGCGTAGTCCGGGGCTGGGGCCAGGGTGGCTCGCGGGGCTACTGGTTTGCGGACCGGCATTGGTGGAGAGGTGGAAGTTGGTCGCGGGGGGAGCTCCGGGCGGTCCTCGGTCGAGCGGGGTCGGTGCGGGTCAGTGCCGGGCGCATAGCCGGAGCCGTAGCCGTAGCCGCCATTGCCTGCCGCAGCAGGGTGAGACGTGGCCGGGGCCGGGGGAAGGCTCGGAGGCAACTGAGAGCGCACCGGGTCGGCGGGCGGCGAGGGGATTTTGGCTCCAGTGGGCAAAGGTTTCCGACGGATCTGGTTCGCGCTGCGGGCGCTATCCTGGCTTGACCTGGGCGTGTCCGGGTTGCGCAAGTGATGGGCTTGAGAGGCGACATGGTGCGCTTGGTTCAGGTTGTCCTGGCGGCCGCCGTCGTTGGGAAGTTCTAGATGGATGTAGTAGAAAGAGTTTGCAACGTCCTCGCTAGTGACGTTTTTCGGGTGCGGTTTCGACGTCGTGAGGATCACATCTGTGGGCAGTCAGTCATGAGGAGCAAGGGCAAGTGAGAATGAAAGACAGTGCACAGAGAAAGGCTTACCTCGTGTGCCTGGTACGCGGGATATGTAGAGCGTGAGGGGGTCTTGACGCTGGTCGGCCGGCTTGTGAGGATATTGCGGCGGGTTGGCGGCGAGGTAGTTGAGTGATGCCAGAGACCTAGCCTCGACCTGGGTGGACATTGTGCAGAACAAGATGTCTTTCCAAGAGCGCACCGAGACGAAGGCGAGGTTGTTTATGTGTAGACCTGGCCGGTGCAGGGTAAGCGGAAGGAATGCGTGTGTTATGTGTGTGTGTGTGTGTGTGTGTGTGTGTGGTGAGAAAAGGGTGGCTGAGCCAAGCGGTGATGTGAGTGAGGCCGGAGGTTCACAGCCCAGTCCCACTATCAGAGTGCACCAGATACCCACAGGTTACCTCGCGGGAGTAAGTAAGGTAGGTAGGTAGGTATAGGCAAGGTGCTCCCAGACTCTCAAGTGCCGAGCAGATCGGAGGGGTACGCGGGCGACCAGGGAGCTGGCGCTGTCAATGTCACGGCCGGAGCTGGTGTGGGTCGGAGGACAGGAGTTTTTTTTTTTTTTTTTTGTCCTCACTCTCTCCTCTCCTTATGGAGGGGGTAACGAATAACGAAGAGGGGAAGGTTTGCGGAACACTAAAGCTTAGTGAGGGGAAAGTACTTTTATGAGGGGATTCCCCCTTTTGGATATAGTAGTGTGATTTTTGTTTTTACTTTGATTTGTTTGGCTTGTGATGTCGGCGATGAGTGACTTGGGCTTTTTTGGAAGATGGCAGTACCCACTGCAGTTGGGGTATTTCTTGAGGGAGAGAGACACAGTAGACGAGAGACCGAAACGGTTGTGTTACGTGGTTGAAAGGGATCTTAGTGTGGTGAGAGAATAGGAGTAGGTAGAGTGAGTGATCGACATGCAGCTGCAGGGCAACGGGTGGTTGGGGGTGTTTAGATCAAAGCCCGACCGATATAGGGCGGACTGAAGCTATGAGCGCAAGAGTGACGAATAGGCTATGTGTTTGGTGGGTATCCTATTGTTGATCGCTATTCGTTTTTGTACGCATCGGTTGAGTTGAAAGCTGAACAAAGTGAGTGGCTGGTGGGAGGGTTCGCCTTGCTGGTGATGGATTGCATTCTCGAGGGTCCGCGCTGAAAACTGGGTTTCGAGGTTTAAGGAAGGAAGAAGAAAATGAAGAAAAAGAACACCGTACTGCGAGACTCAGGGGGGTAGAAACATACAAACACACACATACGGATACAGACACGAACAAGGAGCAAGGAGCAAGGAGCAAGTCCGCGGCCCTACGGTACGTAGCCTTAGCGTAGCGGCCGGGAGGGATGTTGCCTGGTCGTCGGCACTGCTTGGATCAGAAGTGTCCGTACGCGAGACTCTCTCGGCTTTTGTGGGCTGAGACTCGCCCAATGGCAAAAACGAGTCGTCAGCTGCTTGAGGCTGTGCTTGGTGCCAGTACAGCCTTGCCTGTGACTGGTTACCAAGGGTGCTGCGAAGTATCGAGAACCCCGTCTCAAGTGTTCGCAGGACCGCGTAGAAGTTTGCCAGGTCCAATTGAATTCTTGTCGCAATAATTTTTGGTTCGTGATTACGTCCCGAACGGCGGCATGGACAGGCTCGGAGACAGCGAGCACGGGATGTGACGATGCCACCGCGCCTGAAATTGGATGAGCTAACTAAATTAGACGTACCAAAACCAGAGTTTCCCCCCGGTCGGGTGAAGAGGCTTGGCAGAACAGTTTATCTAAATGCGATGCAGTCATGGAAGAAACCGCATCCTCCAGGTGCTGTTATTGTCGCTTTCTTGAACGTCTTCCACAGGATGCTGTCCTGGAGCAACAACTGTGCCATGGTTGCGATACGCATGGGCGATCTTCATGGGAAGGATTTAGGGACCCCTTTTCTTCTGCGCCAAAGTCTGCCAAGAGAGTAAGTTCCTTGGCTCTTTGGGAGCGCCAGCCGCTGCAGCCCTGCATCGATTCGCCATGGCATGGCGGCTAGATCTGAAGCTGGGAGTCCTGCTCGAAAGTGTCTCGTTCTAGCACGGGATGACGACAAAAGGTCTTGGGTCCACTCTCCAAAGTCCCCTTGAGCGCCAGAGATCGCTCGGGAATGAAACGAATTGAGGCCTCTACACGCGCTTCATGTCACTGCAGCCGCATGAAATGCCGCAACCGGCCCGTATGTGTTGGCAATATTGAGAGGATATGGCATGGTCGTGAAACGGTTAAACGGGCCCCTCCCAGATGGGTTACGTTACATAGGTAGTACACTTCCGTGCGGGTAGGGCTAGGAGATGCAAAGGAACTGGGCTCCAGCTGTAGCGGGTACCGGGATGCACAATCTTAGGTCGGTCCTGTAGACTCTCGCTGACAATAAGCCTCAGGTAGGTAGCTGTATCAAAATCAATGGCACAACTTGGCGCCATACAACGTATGGATACATGTGCGTAGGAGTAAATAAATGACTGAGTCATATGTGCACAGTGTAGTACATCATGGCTGGAAACAAAAAGAATAGCAAGAGACAAAATAAAGACGCAATGCCACGACGCCCCAGAGACCTCAGGCGAGACTCGGGGGCAACGACCACGCACCGCGGCTCTTCCTGGCAGCCCTTGTCCACGTCAACTTCCAAGGGGCCAGGTCCGCTGTGGCGTCAACCCGACTTTCGCTTATCCACTACCACGTACGCGTACGTACGATGTACGAATACGTACGGATGATTGTCCGAAGGCGCTCACGAGAGTCGGGAGACCCTGGTCGCGTACGCTCCTTACTATACACCATTGCCTGGTGGTGCTTGTGCCTGAATATCAAGTGTGCTGTGTGCTGTGAAATGAGCCTCTGGCAAAGTAGCACTGAGCCAGCCACACTTGCGCCTCGCAGAAACCCTCCGTATCACTGCACGCTTAACGGCGCCCAACTTGGGAATCTCGATCACACCCCCCATTGTCTGGTAACCAAAAAGCAGCGTAGCCGTCTTGCCTTGGACGGAAAGACACCTCTTCGGCAAGCAAAGCCTGTCCTTGCAGGCCAGCTGGCAAGTGGAAACTTGTTTGCCCAAGGCTTGGGCCTCCCGGTCGTCTCGGCGAACGTGGCTGGCTGCTCGCCTGTCAACTCTCGTCCCAGATTCCAAGTTCCTTCTCCGCGCCAGCCGCACTTCGCACGCTTGCAGGCAACATCTACGATGAGGGCGGCGTTAAACGTATGTAGGGTTGGCGGTGATGCCACATAGTTTAACGTTTAACCTACTGGACATTGATGGAGAATAGTGGTCCCCCCCTTCTGTGATGTGAACCTATGTATTTAGTGCATTTGTTACTAGGAGGTTTGATCCGTGACGATTTCTACCCATGATCTTACACCGACGAACACCTCCATGAACTGGTCATCAAGTACGATTTCCATGGCAGAATGCAAGGATTCAAGGCAAGGCGGGTCCCTTTTGAATGTCACTACAATAAGCCACCTATGCCAAGAGGCCGGTCCATCCTGAGTGCGCGAACTTGGCTGCCCAGACTGGAGTCCTTGCGGGCGGCAGACCGCACGGCCCCGAAAATCTGGCATGTCTGGCCTCTGGACTAGGCATATGTCCCATCATTTGCTCGCATATCGAATACGGAATGGGTCTCTCCTTGTGTCTTCATGTTTGTCCAAGTTTCTTTCCACTGCAGCACCACCATGGTCTCCCGCAAACACCGCATCGCTGAAGTTGTCGCAAGGCTTCAATTCCCACTCATCATGGGGGCCTTGAAGCATGGTTGGATTGATCCGAGATCTGTAAACCAACCTGTTACTTTCCTTCCGCGCCTGGTTGCAAGATAGTCCGCCACGATCCTGGTCTAAACGACAACGCCGTGAGCTATTACTACGCGAGTCGTTTACGCAGACGGAAGACGCTCCAAATCCTGTCATGTCGGGGTAATCAGACCACGGCTTCAGCGCTGTAGCACAGGGCCTTCACTGCCTTGATTCACACAAAACATGAGGACAGGTGTTCAGCCTCGACCATTGATTCCTGGAACCCAACTTTCGTTCCGTACAATATTTCGCTACTGTGACCACCGTGCTCTCCAGACCCTTCGATCCGTTCTAATTTCAGTTTCTCGTGTCAAACGATCGCGGCTATGCAATGGTTTGCCTTTCTTCTGTACTGTCCCTTCGCCCTCTTATGGCCACTGTCACGACCTTTCCTGGGCTGTCCCGTGTCAGAGAGCCCTAATGACGTCTTCTAGCTTGACTATTGGGTCTCTTCAGCATCACACGGTAATAATCAAGCAACGAGAATCCTGCTTCAATTATATCTGACTGTTATTCAACCATCCGACTTGTTACAAATCTTGTCCAGCAATATGCGAGCAAACTCCACAGACCTGCTTTTTAAACCAAAAATTCAGCATTCTAAACTTTTGATCTAATATCCTGTCATCTTCTGGACTTGGAAGATTAATAGTGGTAAGATACAGAAGAAATGTTTGTGACTAGGACGACTATCAACACTTGTGAATCATAATTTCGCACAATTTGCGTCACATACGATAAACCCACTTATGAAGTCTTTGGCATCCTGTTCGGCATCAAATCGGCATCAAATCGGATTGTACAAACCCACATCTTCCATACTACTGCTCGATCAATCTCTGTGATGGCTCAAACTTTGTTTTGCGTTCTTGAGATTGTGTTGTGGGTGTTAGATTATCTCTAGGTGAAGCGATTCGTCAAGTAAGTCAATTAACCTTGTGCTTATTATCTTGTTTTATACAAATCTTCTATTGACACAGCCAGATAGCAGACTGAGTTGATGCAACGAGGCTTGTACCGAGACAGAAGAGACTGTTATTCAGCATCACGAAAGTATCTGAGTATTAGGAGTTTATGCTGAACGCTGGATCTGACTATGCAACTTTTCTCTGCCCCTACCTTGGCTCTTCTCTTTGAATCGATATGGACATAAGTTTCAAAACTGGCTTGTTAAAGCGTCTGTGTCTACTAGTGTGGTTGTGTTTAGTGATTAAGTGAGCGAGGTGTATCAATGAGTGACTACGTCAGACCGGGAAGAGGTACGTACCTACCGAATTTCCAAGTCTCCACACCCCGCGATCTCGGACGCAGCGACGCATCTGCACGTCAAGCTTCCTCTCCAATTGCCTCCAAAAAAAAAAAAGTTACCCAGCAAACCAGACAGAACAACCTCCGGCACGTTCCGCAGATCCTCCTCCGCCCACGATGTCGACCGCGATCAGTACCACCGCGGCGACCAAGGATGAGTCGCAGCCCGTCAAGAAGGGCGGACCCACGGTCCTGCGATCCATTCTGGCTGGATCTTCGGCCGGCGCTGTTGAGATTGGTGAGTTTCGATGACGAAAGACGGGGGCACACGCACAATGAGCATTGCTAACCGTCTCGACAGCAATCACCTACCCTGCCGAATGTAAGACCCTACGCGATCGATAAACCGCCGCGATTGACCTTAACAATCCCCGAAAGTTGCCAAGACTCGGTCACAGCTGAATCGGAACTTGACTGCTGGACAAAAGCTGCCGTGGCCGCCCTTCGGAGCACAGTGGTATGCTGGGTGCACGACCTTGATTATCGGCAACTCTCTCAAGGCCGGTATCCGTATGTAGCCCCTGTGACGGCTGTGATGCGATCTGGAGGCAACTGACTTGCAATTGACAGGATTCGTGGCCTTTGACCAGTACAAGAAGCTGCTTTCCGACGCCGACGGTAACATTTCCGGTCCCAAGACTGTAATCGCCGGCTTCGGCGCCGGTGTGACGGAATCGGCTCTTGCCGTGACACCGTTCGAGAGCATCAAGACGACGTTGTACGTAATTAACCGAATCTATGTGGATTTTCTCTGCTCCGCTGCTGACCTGCCGTCTCAGGATCGATGATAAGAAGTCCGGGAAGCCCCGTATGCGCGGCTTCCTCAGTGCCGTTCCCATCATCGCCCGCGAGCGTGGGCTCCGTGGCTTCTTCCAAGGATTCGTGCCGACGACGGCTAGACAGGCGGCGAACAGCGCGGTGCGGTTCAGCGCGTACAACATGCTCAAGCAGATGGCCGAGTCGTACACGGCGCCGGGGGAGAAGCTGGGTGCCGTCGGGACGTTCGCCATGGGAGGCATCGCCGGGGTGATTACGGTCTATGCCACCCAGCCCCTTGATACGATCAAGACGCGCATGCAGAGCATCGCGGCGCGGACGCAGTACGGCAACTCGTTCCGGTGTGCAGCCATGATCCTCAAGCAGGAGGGCGTGTTGACGCTGTGGAGCGGCGCGCTGCCGCGTTTGGCGCGACTGGTGGTGAGCGGCGGTCTGGTGTTTACCATGTACGAGAAGAGCATGGACTTCATGAACAAGATGGATCCCGAGGGAAGATACATCTAAAATGGCTGCTTCAAAAAAAAAATACATTGGCGTTGAGGTTCTAAGTCTTTTTTGGTATAGACACACTATACAGGGTACAGATGTTGTACATGATATCATACATAGGCCAGGCGACTGCGCCCACCCTTTCCATTCAGATGGCCCATATTCTGTCGTCCATCTGTCCGCCAATACGGTTCGACAACTCGGTGTTTAATCTGGGCTTGGTGTGTGTGTGTGTGTGTGTGTGTGTGTGTTTGTTTGTTTCGTGTTCACGATCGGTTATTGGAACCGAAACATGCCTGACAATTTCTTGGACATATTCTGCAGCCATCCTCTGTTCGGGGCCTCCTCGAGCTCTCTCAACAGGTCATTGAAGTAGGTCGGCTGGCTGGCAGGCTTGAGAAGCTCGCCATTCAGGGAGAACTAATATTGGTTAGATGTTTAGGGGGGGTTGACAAGTAGAGTGAGGCGGTTGTTGCTTACCCGCTTCTTGAAGCGGTCATCGGCCAGGGCAAACAGGGCGTTCGCCTGCTTGAGCTCCTTGACCTCGTCGACAACGTTGGGCGCTGTATACCTCCTCTCGATGCCTCTCTGGATGATCTCGCTGAACTGGGTCTCGGGGCGGAGGTTGTCTTTGGGCCACAGAGCAAGGGCGTTGCGGAAGTGCCTGTACGCTTGCTGCAAAAGCGAGAAGGACGTGTTAGTGACGTGACATGGCGAGAGGTGTGGTTGAGGGGCGAGCAAAGAGTGAAGGGGGACATACGCTCGTTGTGCGTGCCATGGTGGGTGCGCTATCGAGATATGTAGAATGGGTCTATTGAGCCCCGTCAGTCATGATCTCGCCGCGGGGACGGTGACAGGCGCCGGAGGGGTGGATGCGACAGAGTAGGGAGGCGCAATAGCTCGGAATCCCATCAACGACGTCAAGGATTTTGGATTGCATCGGATGGCAGACATGGAAGAATTCATTTTGTCGGAGCTGCACTGCACTGCACTGCGGCGGGACTAACCGCATTAGGCCACAATGGATGGTGAATGGGAATTGACTAACACTTGGGCGGGTTCTTGAGACAAGCACGGATATAATTGGTCAGCAATAGATGCTGGAAGCATCAGGGTGGGTCACCGGCTTACCGACGAAGCGGCTGCCCATCTGCCCACACCTTTCTGTAGGTACGTACCTACAGGTAGTGTACGCTACCTTACCTAGTTAGGTCTGCGAACGCAATCAGGGACATGGCTCATGCGCATGATGCTTGCCTGAGGCATGACAGACAGCCAGTCAGTCATCCAGTCTCCGGTTCCAACGGCACAACCAACCCAAAGCCAAATGAGGCAGCCGTTGGCCCCTGTACCTAGGTATGTAACTACCTTAGGTAAGGTACCTATCTACTTACCATCCCACTCCTTTTTTGTAGTGCAATAGCCAGGTAGGTAAGTATACGTAGGTTGGTCCGGAGCCAAGAGCGCAATCATTACCAAGACTTCGTCCCTTCCTCCTCCCCCCTCGATTCATTCTAGTACATTCGGCTCATTCAACTAGGTACTCTGTGAACTCACTGCCCACCTACTTATCTAAGCACGAGGGTTGCAACAAACCCATCTAATCGTTGAGTACGTAACCGTATCCCCTTGCCCCCTTGCCCCCTCCCTCCTCCCCCTTCTCCTTTCCCTTGGATCCCTCCCCCCCCCCCCCCCCCCCCCCCCTCCCCCAAGCTGGTGACACAGTGACGCTCGTCGCACACTCCACCTCCACTTGTCACAGGGGGAGGCCACAGGGACCTTTTAGCGCCAAATGCCTTGTATTATGTAATTCACCTCCCTGCCAGGACGTGCACATTGGCAGTGAGGCGAAGCGAACAGCGAGCGCCCGGGGTCGTGCGACAGGATGATGAACCACTGACTCTCCTCTCCGTCTCTGTCTGTCTCTGTATTTGTCTCTTGTTCCCATTCCCTTCAACCAACGAGAACCGAAACCTAGCCAGCCTAATCTGATGGCCTAGTTCTAGTCGCTGCGACGATCACCCTTATTTTCTCTCCTTCTTCAGCAAAACAATACCATCTCCGTCGCTCCTTTATTTTATTTCATTTTTTCCGTTGCCTCGACCTCGCACTTTTCCTCTGCCGTTTCTGCGAAACCGAACCCTTATCCCGGACTTCCTTTGCTAACTCCGATTCCCCTACGATTACCAACAACCCTCCTCGTCCTCCTTCTCCCCCCCCAACACCGCAACGCAACCCTAGTTGTCTCGTCCTTGGTGGCGAAAGGAGGTTGCCCGAGTCCTTCAGTTTCAAGACAACACAAAACACCACACAACACTCTGCAAAATGGCTGGACGATATGAGAGGGTATGTAATGTTAACCGGCTCTCACCTTTGCTCTCCGCCGATGAATAACTGACTTGACGCTTCTTAGGTAAATGCCCAAGACGAAGACGATTTCAACAGCTTCGACCCCCTACCACCAAGACACCCGCAGTCAATACCAAACTCGCCTCCTCCTTCCTTCCACTCGAGAGCCTCATCGCGCGACCGCCCTGCCCGTCCAGTCGATACGACACTCGCCGACGCATTCGATACCGACGGTGACGATAGCGACGACGACGCCGACGACCGACAAAGACTAGTCCGCGCCGACTCTACCCTCTCCTCCGCCGCCCCCCTGCACAACCCGTCCTCCGATGCGAGACCCCATGCCGACAGGCAGGTCACCCAGTTTCCCCCCTCGACTACAGCTTCGACCGCCGGTGCCCCTGCGACGCCGTTCCGCATCTACGGCAGCGGCATCCAGAATGAGGGCGTCTTTTCCAACCTGACCGCCAAGCCCGAACGTGGCGGCCAGACGAAGGAGGAGCAACCTCCGGTATGTCGGATCCGTTTTCCCACACTGAGGCCGTGCTGTCTTTTGCATACTAACATTCGCACTCTCCCAGACGTATGAGCAAGCCGCTGCTGATGCGGCGCCGCCGTACTGGGAGACGACCATTCTGGCGCCCGGCCTTGGCGGGCCTGATGAAGTTTACATCGACGGCATGCCCGTCGGATCCCTGTTTAGCTTCCTTTGGAACGGCATGATATCCATGTCCTTTCAGGTCGTTGGCTTCATTCTTACTTACCTCCTCCACTCAACCCACGCCGCCAAGAATGGATCACGTGCCGGTCTCGGCGTCACCCTGATCCAGTATGGTTTCTATATGAAGGGCACGACGGAAGGCGACCGGCCGCCTAAGATGAACGGCCAAGACGGATACGCCGCACCGCCAGACCCCAACTCACACAACTTTGACCCCAACGCGGTGACGGGCGAGGGTGGCGGCGGCGTGACAGACATTACGGGACAGGAGTGGATTGCGTATATCTTGATGGTGGTCGGGTGGTTCATCCTCATCAGGTCTCTCAGCGACTATCTGAAGGCGCGGCGTCACGAGCAACTGGTTCTGCAGAGCCCCGACCGCGGGCTGCCAGTGCCTATCATCGCCGACGGCGAGTCTTCGGAGAGGGTGGTATAGCATCATGGTTTTCATGTGTCGTGTAGATATTGGATCCACGCGTCTACGACATAGGCATCTGGCCGTTTCCTTGAGTGTTGCGTTATTTCTTGGGGTGATTGTGAGGGGATAGGAACTGGGCGCAGGGTAATCCACACACGGGACATGGAGCACATTAGCTGTCGTCCTTGGCATCATCAATACTGATTTTGGTTCTTCTTGGGTACGCTATGCATGCTTGATCTTGCCATATTCTATAAAGTTGTCAGCAGACTGATTGCTTACGGCGGGATGATCCCGATGGCGGGGTTGAGAGTTCAGCGCCTATGCACAAGGTTTCTAGGAGGGGAAGAGAGATTAGATTTCGGGGCGACAGCAGTGCACCTCGTCGCATTGTTACTGGAGACCGGGCGCTACGCTACCTACCCAAGCCTGCTAAGGTACCTACCTACGAGGTAGGTAAGGTACTCTGCACTCTGTAACGGACCGCTACCGACCCAGACCCCTCACTGTCACTGTCACGTCACTGCGCGCGCGAACATGGATGGAAGCTCTGGAAACATAGGGAACAATGCCCCAGTCCACGCAAGCTTACTACCTATGTATTGAACTCTCGCCTCCTCCCTGCTGCCCTCACAACTACAACTATTCCGACCTCTAGAATACGACTTTTCCATCTTTACCGTAACTTTTGGACATACCAAGAAGAAGAAAAACAGAAAAAAACGAAGCAACCGCACAGCCTTCACGCCCTTCCGCCACCACGATTCCTCGACCTCCATTGACCAGGAGAGCTCTTCAGCTCCTCCCAAGCTCGACATCTACCAAGCTTACCGCCCGCTTCTTGCACCACACGCCCACTCTTCACTTCACCATGGCCTGGCGGAGCTCTGGCGCAACAAACCAGGAGTTGGTGGAGAACATGTGGAAGCGTGGGCTCATCAAGGACCAAAGGGTCAAGGACGCATTTCTCAAGGTGACTAACACCCTCTTCCCCTCTCCCTTCTAACTCGAGCGAGTTGTCCGACTCCGCCTGAACCGCTGTTGAAATGGTTGTGAACTCAGGTCGACCGCGCACACTACGCCCCTAACGCACCCTACCAAGACTCCCCCCAGCCCATAGGCCACAAGGCCACCATCTCTGCCCCCCACATGCACGCCACCGCCGCCGAATCCCTCCTTCCGTTCATCGTCCCATCCGACAAGAAGCCCGCGCCGCGGGTCCTCGACATCGGGTCCGGCTCCGGGTACCTGACCCACCTCCTTGCCGAGCTCGCGGGGGACAAGGGGCTTGTCGTGGGGCTGGAACACATCCAGGCACTGCGGGACCTCGGTGAGAAGAACATGGGCAAGAATAACGAAGGTAAGTCCTTGTTGGAGAGCGGCCGGGTGAGGTTCCGAGTCGGCGACGGGAGAAAGGGGTGGACCGAGGCGCCGAGAGAGGGGGAAGAAGGGGCCGGAACCGGCTGGGATGCTATCCATGTCGGCGCCGCTGCGGTGGAGCTCCATCAGGAGCTGGTGGACCAGCTCCGTATTCCCGGGAGGTGCGTTATCCGCTCCCCCATGCCGTCTATGAATCGATTCTGACTGATGCAACAGACTATTCATTCCAGTTGAAGACGACAACGGCCAGGGCCAGTACGTATGGGCCATCGACAAGAAGGAAGATGGCTCTGTCGTCAAGGAGAGGTTGTTTGGGGTTCGATACGTGCCTCTAACTGATGCGCCCAAGCCATAAGCCCATGCGGGCTATGATAGTTACAGTTTATGATTCACAACGACCATGTACTATACCACTGATGATGAGCCCGGAATATAGGCCAATTTGACCAACGGAGAAGCAGCGGATCTGTCTATAGCTATCACGTCGATTCCACAATGAGGGTACTGCGTCACTTGAACAACAGACGTCGAGTACTGCACTAACTGCGGCTCAACATTCCATTACTTACACTCTTGTATTCAGTCCAATTGTCTTCATTATACCTAGGAGCAGGCAGCAACGCTACGGATATGATTACTTGGTATATATGATCCAATATGTAGCTTGGAGTTGACAATCTTGACTTTCATATCCTCTGCAGGCATGTCTGCCAAGAGTCTGCGGGCACCGTGAGCTACCAGTCAAATGTGAGCGGCTCCAGCCGCCACCAATCGTCAGCCTCTTTGCCCCCCTCATACCCACCAGTGAAAGTAGCCTTCCTGAGAAACTGTAGATATGAGACTCTTGGAAACCACGCAGGAGAGGCAGCCCCTCGGAGGCTTTGTCAACTTTGAAGGAGACAATGCGCCAGAGTTTGCCATATTGTCTCACACATGGGGCGGAGAGGAAGTCACCCTACAGGATGCCTGCGATCCGCACAAGGACATAACATCGATGGCTGGGTACAGCAAGATCCAGGGCGCCTGCAAACTCGCCCAGAGCCACGGATACGAGTACATCTGGATCGACACCTGCTGCATCGACAAGACGAGCAGCGCGGAGTTGTCCGAGGCTATCAATTCCATGTTCGGATGGTACGAGCAGGCGAGTGTCTGCTATGCCTTCCTCTCTGACCTGAGCTGGCCCTCTGACCCGGGCCCGGGCAGGACTGCACCGTTGAAGGAGGCATTGCGAGGCTGTCGATGGTTCACCCGGGGATGGACGCTCCAGGAATTGATCGCTCCAGACACTGTAGACTTTTACGACAAAGACTGGCGTCTCGTCGGCTCCAAGCTGGACCCATCGTTTGCGCCGGTCCTCTCTAGCGTCACGGGAATTAACTTGGACGTGCTGAACAAGACGATGCCTCTGGAGTCGTCGAGTGTGGCCGAACGCATGCACTGGGCGTCGTCGAGGACCACTACCCGGAAGGAGGACATGGCCTATTGTTTGATGGGCATCTTCGGGGTCAACATGCCTCTGCTATACGGCGAGGGGATGCGCGCCTTCATGAGGCTGCAGGAGGCCATCCTCCAGGAGACCGGGGACCATTCCATCTTTGCGTGGCACAGCAATTACAACACCTCGACGCAGGAGGCGGCCTTTGACCAGCACATCCTAAGCGGCCTGCTGGCCCCTTCTTCCGTCGAATTCTCCCAGTTCCAACACCTGCGCCCCCTGCCTGCTTTCGGGACGACGGGCCAGCAGCCGATCCAGCTCACGAACCAGGGGATCCGGATATCCATGTACCTCGAGTCCGTGGACGGGCGTGAGCGGGACAGCACGCCGGACGACTTTTACGCCGTGCTCGACTGCGCCATCCAGGGGGAGGAGGGGGATTACTGCCCGCGTATCATGCTCCGGCGGCTCGCGGGCAACCAGTACGCCAGGGTTCGGACGGGGAACGTGTGCACGATGATCCCGGCGCCGGACTCCACCAAGCCCGGGCGGGGTGGCTACAAGACCGTCTTCGTCAAGAGGAACCCGGCATACGTCCTGCCTGACGTTTCAGTCCTTCGGGCCGGATGGAAAGCGACAGGGACGCGGGGCGGGATGGAGGCCTACCGGGTTATCGACGCGTACCCGCCCGGGTCTTGGGTGCCGAGCCTAGGGGTACTGAGATCCCGGGACCCGTACTGGGAGCCTGTGCTCGCGGCGCTGCGGTTCGAGTCGCCGACGAACCCGCAGGTCCGGGTCGACGTCGTGGTCGGGTGGAGGAAGGTGGGCGGGGAGTGGACGCTTTGGTGCCACGCGTGCGAGACGCAGGAGGACCTGGGAGTGGCAGTGCTCTGGCGGGACATGGAGTTTGCGGTGACGGGTGGGTTCGAGCGGTTTCCCGTGACGGGGTCAACGGTGAGGGTCAAATTTGGGGGCGAGAACCTGCGGGGGCTGAAGAGGGGCTCCGCGTACGAGGTCCCTGTCGATGTGAGGCTGGTCGAGGTCGACAGGTTGGGGAGGAAGGGGTTGAGGATCGAATGTTGCGCGCCGGCACAACCGCATGGGTCTGGACACCAAGGGAAGAGAGTCCCTTCGCTGTTGGGCAATGATAACACTAGACCTTCTGCCCGTGGAACTTGAAGGTTAGGTAGGCGCTTGATGACTGGGCGATATCGGAGAATGCGGAAAACAGCCTTGGTCCGAGTCGTTCCGCTCCGGTGGCCATTTGGCTTTTCGAGAATACCACATTAGAGTGAGCATTTCTGGCGGAGTTGAAAGCTGTCGAGAAACAACATCACAGAATCAAGAACAGTATAAATAGAAATCGATGATGTGCCTCTCGGGCAGGAAATATATTACTTGAATGTAGATACAACGCTGGAGAGCACAGTCGTTCGCGTAACTGAAATTGCACGTCCATAACTCATAGCCACGGTATCAAGCCTGACTTAGTTCCTCCTCCTTCGCCACGTCGGCTTGCCTCGAGTCCATGACCCCGTTAAGGTGCGTGTACGCCAACACCACATTGGCAATCTGTGGCATGTGCTTGATGCTCAGGAACGCCTGCCCGTGGTCCATGCCGTCGAGGTACATCAGCTCCAGCTCGCCGCGGCCCGTCCACCGCTTGGGCGTCGATGCCCACTCCATCTTGTCGTACCGTGTGTACTTGAGGTCGCCAAAGTAGACGTAGCTCGCCACGGCGTCCGGGTCCGTGACGCAGTCCTCGCCGCCCAGGACAACCGTCGTGCGCTTGCCCTGCAGCTGCGGCGTCCAGAGAATAAAGTCCTGCCAGCGGAAGCGGCGGGCGAGCGTGTGCGAGACCATGGGGTCCGTGGCGATGAACCAAATCTCCCACTCGTTGCCCCATCTCGGCTTTCGCCGGGTGAAGTTGTAGGCCACCGCGGGGAGATGGAGCAGCAGCGAGACCGGGTCGATGAGCACGACGGAGTTGATCTTTGCCGCGATCTCGGGCCTCTGCAGCAGGGGCGAGGCGAGGAGGGTGCCGAAGGAGTTGCCGACGAAGACAAAGTCGTTGTAGTTCTGCTGCTTGATGATGGTATCCATTCCGTCGACGAGCTCCTTGGTGGACTGCATGGGCGGGCAGATGCGCGAACAGACTGGGAGGATCTCGATGGCGAGGACACCGACGTCTTTGGGAATGCTCCAAAGCCAGACGAGGTAGGGGAGCATGCCGACGCCGACGCCGTGCATGAACAGGATGGGCCGCTGGGTGGTGGACTTGTGCGGGCGGACGAAGTAGCTGAGTTTAGGGTTGGCGGACTCATTGGGCGAAAGCAGCGTCATGGGCCGCCAGGGAAAGACGGAGAAGAAGGTACTCCGGGGTTGGCGGTAGAACTTGAAGCCTCTAACGAAGAGAACTAGAGTGGCGAGGAAGTCAAGCGAGCCCGTCATCTACAGAAACATGTTAGCCCAGGGCCTCGCGATTCTGCTCCGGGCAGAGACTTACAAGGTAGTAGAAAAGACTTCGATGGGTAATGTCGACGGGGTCGAAGCTGAGGCGCATCGGGGTGGAATCGCCGTAGCCTTCCTTGATGGTGACGCCAGCCCGCTCCTCTGCGTCCCTGATGTACTCTTCCAGCTCCTCGTCATGGTCCCCCGGATTGCCCTCTTTATCAAATAGCGCCCACATCAACCAGTCTTTTACATTTTCCCTACGGATATCGGCCAAGTGAGCGTTGCCGTGCCACTTGCGGATGTACTGCTCAATATCCGGCGCATGGTCCAAGCCTTGGGAGAAGAACCGGCGACGCTCCTCCCGTGTTAGCTCCGTCGGCTGGAGCCCGGGCCCTTGGAGTCGGCGACGGTAAGGGACGAACCAAACAAAGTAGAAGAGGATTTCGATGGCGCCGATGGCCTCAATGGCGATGGATACGGGGTGGGCAATGCCGGGCACGCCAGCGAAGGCCAAGATGAGCCAAAAATAGAGGAAACAAAGGAAGCCCAGATATTGGAAGAACACCACCATGGACCTCACGAGAATGAGTTCGGGGAACGACTTTCCCACGAGCATCTTGCTGAGGGGGAGCGAAGTCGACAAACGTTAGTGACTCGTGACCAGCCTGCTAGTGTAGTAAAGCACGCGAACAACCAAGTGTATCTTGGTGGACGACGACGTCTGTCTACAAAAAAAAAAAAAACACTTTGTTGTAGAACGGACCAGTGCAGCGGCGGGCGTCCCGGGATCTTAATATTGGTGGGCAATCCGGTGCGACCATTCGATATGCTTGTGTCAGAGATCTACGAAACGGCATGGATCGAACATGCAAGGAACGGTCCTCCCGAGGACTTTCCGCTTCTCCACGCTTGTGATTTCGGTAGTTTGTGCAGTTCTCCTTAAGCTCGCAGCTAGAACTTTCAGTCGCGTTCCCTGCGTGTCGGAACACTTGGCCTGGCTGTGATGGAAGCGGGTGCGGAGGTGGAGGGTACATTCAGACGAAACTCAAACGATGCTTGTCCGGTGCAGCTGGCCGGCCAATCCTCGAGGCAGCTGTTTGCGTAATGGTTCCAGCAATAGAGCTAGGATGAGCACCCGAAGCCAGAACGAAACGGCACGGTCTGTGCTGGAGAGAACCGGGCAGGATTGAACAAAGGGGAATAAATGCGAGTCTCATGCAGGGAGCTGCCTGTATCGCAAGGGCCAGCGAGGCCCCTGTGAATCAGGGAATGATGGATGGGTCCAAAGCCAGTTGTCCAATGCAGATGATCATGATGCACTCGCGTGAGGAGCGGCCGCTGTTCGCTGACAGACTTTGAAAGGTCAGTCATGGAAAGGAAAGGGTCCTCGGCTGTGGCAGGTCAACTCGACATGTGCCATCTCTATTCGCATAGAATTGCGGAGACGAGTAGTAGTTTCGGCCTGTTCAGACGCACGGATTCGTATATGGACGGACGGGTTCGTATAGGGTAACCGAAGTAGCAGAAGTGAAGGACCCTCAAGTTCGAACACGATAGCCCAGAATCAAGAACCCTGATTTCACAAGGGGACTCATCATACTGCGGCAGCCTACACACTCTGGACAGAGTCGTTTGGCTTGACATCGGAAGGCGCAGCGAGTTTCGGTTGTTTGATGGCGACGCAGAGAGTAGGAGACTAGACTGACTTTATGCGCCTCTTCACGCATTGCCTACCGGATACATCTTACATAGCAAGTGCTTACTAGGTAGGTATGTACTCACTACGGTACGGATAGCAACCATACCTACGACCATTACGGCAGCTCGGTCATGAGAGAAGAGAAGAGCAGAAGGGAGAGAGAGAGATACGTAGGTACCCTGAAGTTGGTAGTGTTTCGAGAATCGGGCATTGTGACCCCGAGACCACATTCCGTATTCGGCTTTGAAAACCAAGCCACCACTCCCGTGAGCCACGTGCTTCAACCACGTCTACTGCGTAGGTATTCTGCCGCCCTTATGGTCCACCATCTCTAGATTGAGATCCCACGATCCCCACCCTATCGCGGCGTGAACGTGGCTTGGTCCCACTCTTCGTTCCGCCTCTCCGACTGGACGCCACCGTATTCGAGCGGAGGAACATTCCAACCGCAATCAAGCCTTGTCGATACCCTTTGGCCGCGTGTTCTCTCCGAAATACAATGGTGGCGTCAAGCTTAGGCTGTCTTTCAACACAATGGCTGGCCTGACACGGCGACTCGGCACAACTATGCCCTCTCCGGACCCATCTCCGTGGCTTGCAACGAAGCCTCGCATCGTGGTCTCTTGAAGTCTCTTCTGGACCACTTCCGAGAAGAATAAAAGCGGTTGCGATTCCTCGCTTTGCAAGGACAGATAGGCGGAAATACTTTCTCTCTCTCTCTCATCTTCATCGGGTTCAAATCATTTTTTAAATCGTCGTATTTTATCTGCATCTGACCCAAGCCGATATCATCGTCGTGCCTTCATCATATCTCACTGGCCACACCACGCAACCTTTCTCCGTCACTCATCGGTTCAAAAGCTTGTTTGTGGACCACCCACTCCAGCTGATCTGCGCCTCTCCCCACCAGCTCCGGTCTCATTGCCCAGCTAGCCCGCATTCGCATCCGTAATCGGCTCCGTCCCACCACAGATCACCCGACGGCATGTCACCCGCCAACCCTAAGACCATCCTGTTCCTCGGAGCCACCGGCGGCTGCGGCTTGTCAGCTCTGCGCCGCTCCCTTGACGCCGGCTTCACCTGCATCGCCCTATGCCGCACCCCGTCTAAGCTGGCCTCTGTCCTGCTGCCCGAACAATACCCCAACCTGCGGATTGCCCAGGGCAACGCCCACGAAGCTCATGTCGTTGCCCGCCACCTTGTCTCGCCTCTGGATCCCATCCGCTTCGTTGACGCCGTCGTCTCCTCCATTGGCGCATGGTTTGACATGCGTAAGATGAACCTCGAAGACGTTCATGTGTGCGAAAAGGGCATGGCTGTCCTACTCGATGCCCTGAGAAACCTGCGCACAGAGAAGGGTGTCTCTGGGAACCCGCGCATCCTTGGACTTAGCAGCACCGGCATCTCCAAGTTTGGCAGGGACACGCCTTTGCTCATTGCGCCACTCTACAAGGGACTGCTGCACGTCCCGCATGAGGACAAGCGCGCCATGGAGGAACTGTTGTTTGCCAGCAACGAGGCTTGGACCGTCGTCCGTGCCAGTCTCCTCACCAACGGCAAGGAGCAACCACCCGGTGCCGTCCGAGTTGGTCTTGAGGACCCCTCCAAGGGCGTTGAGCAGCTTGCTATTGGGTACACCATTTCACGCGAGGATGTTGGCAGGTGGATATTTGAAAACGTTCTTCAGAAGGATGGTAACGATGAGTTCGTCCGCAAAGTAGCAACCATCACTTACTGAGCTATTCTTTCCTCACAGCTCTTATTTCCTGTCCGATAGATCCCTCCTCTTCTGATACCCTTACCTTATGGGCCAATGCCCCTTCACCAGTAATGTAATAATCAACAGCCTCCGTATATGATTGAGATGCTACGATTAATCTGCTTTCGTGGAATGCATGCGCGAAGCCTCTTGGTTTTAGTTTTCACATGGTTATTCTCGCCCCCTTCGGAGTTCACTTGCACAGACGATGGATCAAGCATCATATTCGTGCTTGGGAGCCACCTAGTTCATCCTGCGTTTGAGAAAGCGGACGAAATCGTCGACATCCTCAAGCTCGGTTATTCAGTAACGACCGTTTTCGCACTCGTGCCACCCGAAGTTCGCTTTGTTCACGTTGTGTAGAGTGTCTAGCAACAATCGACAGTGTTGTATTGGAACAATCTGGTCGTCTCTTGCATGGGCGAGGAAGACGGGAGTAGCCTCAATGTCACCCACGTAATCGGACTTTGAAGTTGACAGGGGCTCTTCATTGGAGCTTCCGTATGTCGTCAGCACGGGGTAAGCCCAGCTTGAGAAGCCTAGGAGACCACCTAACCCTTGTCGGTTGGCTTGGTAGGCAGCAACGGCCGTCACGAACCCTTGGCTGTCGTCACCTTGTAAGACACAGATCCGAGGCACTATTACTCGTCAGCGATGATCCTGGTGATAAAGCTGACGCTTTGTCGTAAGCCGGCTTCTCAGATCTCGGGACGCTAGTCTGGGTTCTCAACAGACCGAATATCAAATCATTGGGCAAGTGGCGGACCGAATCGCCCGGATACTGTAAGACCCATTTGAAGCTTGTGAATAGGGTTTGAAAGTCCGAGGACTATGTTTAATGAGCACGATTATACAAGGAGTTTGCTGCGTAATGAGGGTGCCAAAGAACGAGATGCTCGGTGCCACGCGCATAGCCGTCGCGTGTAAAAGTTTGGACCATCATAGTTGATATGGTATTGGCCCAAGCGTATGGCGATATTTGGAACTTAGCCGTACATCAGCTGATGCTATTCAACATAGCCTCACCAAGGCTGAATTCCATCCTTATTCACAACTTTTCCAACATCAGCATCCCGCTCACCCTCCACAACCTGTTTGATCAGAATGCCACCCTGGCTTGGCTCGCCCGCGCCCATCTTCTTCAACAGTTCTGGGTTTCCACCCAGGCCAGTGGCCAGGAACCCCGGAGAGATGCACCACACCTTGACACCGTCGGCCTTGAGCAACCAGTGCCAGTTGAGCATGACCATGTTGAGCGCGGTTTTGCTTGAGCGGTATCCTGCTTGCGGCGTGAAGGGTTTCGGCCAGCCCGCCGGCGGGACGCTCTGGGGCTGAAATGGCAACAAACCAAGAGTTTCGATGCCGTGGAGGTTGGAGAGCCCGCTAGTTACGAACAAAATGCGGGGGTCGGAGGATTTGAGAAGAAGAGGGACGAATACGTGGGTGATGACATGCGTTCCAGAGGTGTTGACATCATATGATTTATTGAAGTTTTGACGGAGCGTCTTGATATCCTCTGGGTTGTAGTTCTGTGCGTTGAAGTCGTGAGTAGCGCCTGTTAATGGTTAGACGAGCAAACATACTTGTCATCGTGTTACTGGAACGCTAGCCCGAAACATACCAGCGTTGTTTACCAAAACATCAAGGACCCCGTGCTTGTCCTTTACGCTCTGAAAAGCCTTGAGTATGGAATCATCGTCGACGACGTCGACCTGTAGGAGCTCCAGAGAGCTACTGGTGGATGGAAACTCTTTTTCAAGTTCGGATATGGCAGCTGCGCCCTTGTCAATAGACCTAGACCCCAAGATGATGTGATAAGATCTTTTGGACTCCAGGAGGGCTCTGATGGTCTCGAATCCGATGCCGGTATTGGCACCAGTGATGAGCACAATGCGTTTCGAAGACATGATGTCGAGCCTGTATTAGCATTGGAAGATTCCCGAGAAGTGTACAGTTGCAGGTGATTGGAATCCTCAGAGCTGGTATATTTTATATGCGAACTATGGAGTTTGCGTCCGGACTTAAGGGAGCTATCGGGGCGGAGACCAGGCTTTGTTCTCGCAATTGACAGAGCTGATTAGCCGCTATACCCGACCACTTTAGGGGGCATGAGGCTGTCGTATAGCAGACAAGCCGTCAGTCAGCTTGGTGCAGTGGCTTTCTGAACTGCGCTAATTGACAAAAAAAAAAAAAAAAAAAAAAAAAAAAGTCATGGTCTTTTATCAGCCCGAAGGTCTTGCGAGGACCGGCAAGGCCACTGCCTTCATCAGACTCTCACGTTCAATCTGTGTGCTATTAGAGTGTTCAACATGGCGATGACGACTTCAACTACCGGGTATTGGCCAAAGAACGGAAAGCTATAGTGCCGATGCTCGTGCACCAAGTCCCTTCGGTCTTTCAAAAGTACAGTAGCGAGCACGAAGACGCGGCGGTGGCCATCATTACTCGGTGTTCGGGGCCGGGCTGGCCCGGGGCTGGCATCTTTAGTCCCGGTCGAGGCGGTGACCCTGGTGGACATTCAAGTACGCTAGGCAACATTGCCAGGTGTTGCGATAACCTTCTCCATTGGTACATGGGAGCCCATGGCAGTTACACGACCTGCCCCGCGTCCTCGAACGATTCCCGCTCGAGATTACTTGCTCGTACACTGACAGCATAGGGGCGCAACACCCTCAATCCGCCTTTCACTCAAACAGACGCGGGACACGCACCATCCCGTTTTCTAAATTCACTCACCATGACAACCAAATCAGTTCTCGTTGTCGGCGCCAACGGCACATTAGGCGCCAAGATCCTCGACGCCCTTGTCGCTGCCAAATCCTTCAAGCTCAGTGCTCTTACGAGGGCTGGCTCCCAGAGCAAGATCCCGTACCCCGCGGAGCAGGTTCAAATCATCGAGGTCGACAATGACCTTTCTTTCGAGGGTCTAGAGAAGGCCTTCAAAGGCCAGGATGTTGTCATCGTCAGCTTCCGACTACGCAACTTGGAGCAGCACTTGCGCATCGCCGAGGCCGCTTCGGCTGCGGGGGTGAAGCATTTCATGCCCGCCGACTTCGGCAGTATTGACGCCGACAACCCCCGCGCGCGGGAACTTATCCCGCTATACCGCTACAAGCTCGCCGTGCGCCAAAAAGCCCAGGAATTGGCAGACAACAACCCCAACTTTGCCTGGACGGGTATCGTATGCGGTCACTTTTTCGACTGGGGAGTCAAGGAGGGGTTCTTGCACGCCTATCTGGACAAAAAAGTAATCGATGTCATTGACGGTGGCAACATCAAAGCCTCCGTTGCGACGCTTTCGAGAGTCGGCGAAGCTGTCGTGCGCATTCTTGACCTGGGCGTCACCGAAGTCACGAAGAACAAAACGTTGTTTATCCAGAGCTTCTGCATCACACAGAATGAGCTGCTTCAGAGTCTCGAGAAAGCGACGGGGTCGAGATGGACTGTGAACAAGGTCGAGTCCGATAGTTTCATTGAGGAACACAAGAGGAAGGCCGACGCTGGTGACACGGAGGCCATTGAGGACCTAGTTTTTGCTGTCGGCCAACTCGACGCAAACTGGACCGAGCGGGATGGCTTCGCGATGAAAACTTTGGGGCTCGAGGATGAAGACTTGGATGCTGTTATCGCAGAAGTTGTAGCCAACCCGGCGGTCTAGTGGGCAGCGAGATGATCAACATCAATAAAGACGGCATGAATGCATACGCTAGTTATCGGGTCTACGGAAACGGGATGAAAAATAAATAAATCAAGTACTACCAACAGCAATTGTGATGTCTGTGAGTTGTATTGGATTTTCGACCGAATGGTTAGAAGAGCGTTTAAACGGATAACTAACACCTAAGCGAACCAAGGTTCTTTTTCAGTGGCCCTTGGTTTCAAAAACTCGCTATAACTTTGGGGAGATCCGTCATGTCCTCTAGAAAAGCATCAAATTCCGACTTGATCTTCTCCATGTCCTCATCCACGTCGTCAGTCCACCGATGCACATAGACTGTTTTCAGTCCGACCTTCTTGGCCCCACGCAGGTCATACGCGTGCGCAGCGACCAACACTACCTCCTCTGGCTTGAGTTGGACCAGTTCTAGTGCCTTGTTATATGCATCAGGACTGGGTTTGTAGACTCCCAAGAGCTGGCTGGAGAACAACATGTTGAAGCTGAGTCCTGAAAACCGAACAAGGTCCAGTTGCAGTCGTGTTGTGCCGTTGGCATGTACAAAGACTTCAAGACCGAGATCTTCGCGGAGGCTCTGGATGGCTTTTGGGACTTCGGCCCATGCGGGCTGGGAATGCCACGCTTCGATCAAACGTGCTTTGACACTGGGGTTGAAATAAGTGGCGTGCTCTGGAAATTGCTCGAGAAGATTGTCGAGGACGCGCGCAAATGTGATGTCAATGTCCTCAGGTTGGAGGCCATCATGATATCGCTTGGTATTCTCAATGAAGTATTGTCTGCGCCATTCAAGTGCGAATTTGGAAGCTTCTTCCCTGGGAATCGACGAAGGCAGAGACTCCATCACGCTGGCATGCCAATTGAGGCATGTGCCCATGAAGTCGAAGAACACAGCCTTGATTTTGGGTTGCTGCTGAGCCATGGTGGGCGAGGGCGTCAAGAGGCGTGAAATTCGGTATGGCGAGAGTAAGAAGTGAGAGAACCATAGAATCTGCGTCGGTTTTATGTAATTACTCGGGGCGGCATGCTGACTGATGGCTATACTAAACTAATCTGCTGACATATCCACCATCCTCCTTCATCCCGCTGCTTTGGATGACATATATAAATTTGCCTGAGGCTTGTTTGAATTGGACACATTATTATCAGCTGATGAGGTAAAGTGTTAGTATTATGATCAAATTCATCGACTGTGTTATGCTTGTGTGATAGACGACAGAAATACCAAGGAATTAACACCAAGATAGGGGTGCCACTCGGAGTCCTGCTGGACTTAGGTGTCGAGAGACCGATTAATCTTCATTGCTTAAGGGGTTTGCGAGCAGGTTTGAAAGAAAGAAACGTCGTTCTCATCATCACTGGTCTCGGCTTCATTCGATTTGTGTAGGTTCAACGTTCACCGAGTTCTTCCGGGACCAAAATTATGAACTTAACATTTACGGTCACTGGCAAATGTTTCCGTCAACCGAAATAACTAGGTTGGAAACGAAGGGAGGCGTAAACAACACTTTATGATATAGTATTTCAACCCGACTTATTGCTGCAAAATGACTGATGGGAAGAAGTGACCGGGAGCCTTCGAGTGCATCAGACAAAATTGCGGCGCAGAGATCTAAATGGTAACATCACCTAACATGATGTTGCGGGATTCTTTGCAAAGCAACTAGTCAAGTTTTCATGGTGGCTCAGTGACTTGGAGTTGTTTCTTGACATGCTGCATCTTTAGATCGAGAATTATCTCTCTGCACCGTTTTCCTCCAGCACTGTACTGCTTAAATATTTCTCAGTGTCTATAGCAAATGAAGATATTGCGTCTAGATTTCTGCAGTATGACAGCTGTTCCCTCTTCGATTAGTGGTGCTCTCAGTCTGGGCACAACCCATAAAGTAAACCGAGCAAACCTGCTACCGGTCTGGACGAATGCGATGGAAATCCGCACAGAAGACTACTATGTCGAGTGATAACATCAACTCAACATGTCGGGGAAGGCAAGGTTTCCCAGGGAGCCAAATCTCCAGCCCCGAAGAACCTCTTCAATGAGTATGCCGCAGCCCAGTGCTCTGTCTGTGGCCTACTTAGCTTTCGCAGTTAGCTTGATGTGGCGCGTCATTGCTCTTATGCCTGGAACATACTATTAGAGTTGGTTGCTATAAATGACAAGGGAAAAGAATGCAACCAAGCCAATAGTTGCTACTGAACGTTGCGCCGCTGTTCGCATTCTCGTCGGAGCATTGTGCCAATAGCGCTATGAACTCAGCCTGAGTCGCTGACAAGATCTTCAAGTTTCAGAATCGATAAACAGGAATAACGAGACCGAGTTGTCCCTCGTCCATCACTTGGTATACATGTTTATTCTTGACTAAGTATAGATGGTGGCCGGATCGGCTCTTTGTGTACGACTCTTGTAAAAGTCTTTCAGGACTATGCCCTCTGCAGCCTCTGATATTGGACCATGACTTTCCTTTCAGAAATTGGATTGGACTTTCCGTATCCTCAATAGCAAAACGCGCGAAAAGGTTTGGCTAAAATTTCTGTTCAACCCTGATACTGAGGACTCTCGAGCCGTGTCCGGGGCATGCAAGTTGACTTGTCGGATCATACTCTGTCAAGGACTTTCTTCTTCAAAGAGCTTCTCCGCTGTCTTTTCGTCCTGTCTTTCCCTTCATTGGCGTCAACACGGGCGGCAGTGCCCACCTCTAGGAGAGGATAGATGGGCGGCATCATCTCTTCAGCGGAAGTCACTTCAGTGGCTGCAGCTTTAGCCATCGAGGTACCTGTTGCTAGGACCGAAATTGAGGTCGTGACGTCCGCTAAACCAGCGATAGTTTCCCCATACGGCGTTGGGGTAGGTGTGGTGTAATCGTAGACAGAACAGCTCCGAGTCAATGACGAAAACTCTTCGACTCGCTCCTTGTTGAAACCGATGGGTGATTTAAGCTGGACAGACATGGGTCCCAACCAACAGTCATCACAGAAGTGCGCCTGGGAGCCGCCCGGCTCGTTGCGCCAGCCGGCTAACACAGTGTCGCAAAAAGCACCCGAGAATCTGTCCTTGTAGCACGAGACGTCGTAGAAATACAGGTATCGGTCAACGATGTATGTCGACGGGAAACTCATGTAACTGTATTGGATAGTGTCGGCTTCAGCGTCGCAGGAGCTTATGATTTTGGCGCGTAGGTCCACGAGTGACTGTCTGCAAGTGTCTTGGCAGACGGCCTCAAGGCCTTCCTGGTCGAGAACGTCAACACTGGAGGCGCTGCATATGAAACAATTAGCAAGCTGTTATCCAAGAATGAGAGGTATGCAAACATACTCCCACGCAACATGCTTGGCCAGTCGATCGGAACAATCAACGGTGGTATTGAGGGCCTCGAAACAGGAACCGCTAAGGTTCAGTAACTCGTAAGACGTCCTTCTCATGGCAAACTGCTGGGCAATGGCGGACTGGGCGACCAGGGACCAGATGCCAGCGAGATGAATTCCATGGCGGAACATGTCGAATTGTGAACCGATGGGTGTGGTTATGTTTCAAACGATGGTTGATCTGGTGTAATCGAGTGTAGATACCGTCGGGTGTGACATGAGTGGACGTTGAATGACCTTCACCATAAAAACACGGACACAGCAAGCACTCGGTCGAGTACAAGTGCCTAGTCGACGAGTCTTGATGAGCCAACATCACCAACCTAAACAGAGGGGAGTCTCACTGGTTTAACCACTTCATCCGCGCTAGCCGAGCTACATAGCGAATCCACCCCCTTCTTGCATCGCCTTGCCTCGGTAAATGTCCGTTAAATGCTTCATGCTTGGCATTGTTTCTTTCTGTTGTGCCTCTTTCCAACACATCACGGTCTACCTGAATACAACTAGCCATATGGGGTGAGGTGCCCGGAGACTCACCTACGTAGTGGATCAACTGCCCCTCCGGTTCCTTGCGCAGAACGCCCCTGGGCCCATGCATCGGCCCGCTTGCAGCTTACTCAACTTAAGCATCAGGCCATGGTCGCATCAACCTAAGATGAGACCCAGGATTTGCCCCCCTGGCGGTGCGTGCTAGCAGTGTTGACAAGCCTGTCGGCTGGGTATATTACTCTACTCAGCCAGAAACAGTAGGACCTTGCATGGATCTGTGCGGTAACGAAACGACGCTTCCAACGTCTCGATGTCGTATTTCACATCGTGGTCAATGCCAAGGCTTCGTATTTTGTTGGTTCTGCGATAGAACTTCACTTCTGGCGTGAATCTGCGTTGGTTCAGAGGTGCATTCAAGACGGCCCGCAGTCATTTTAGACTTGGAGTGGATCACACCGATGAAGAATTGGAAAACCATCCGGCGGCACAGCACGTCCTCGTGACAGACGACTTTTCTAGTCACGTTGTGATGCCTCCAACAAAATTTCAGCAATAGATCGGAACCCAATTCGCAATTAAACAGCGCAACCCGAGATGAGAAAGGCGCAGAACATAGCCTAGTAATGGACCGAGGCTGCGATCCCGAAGAGAGATTGCAGGTTTTTTTTTTCTTTTTTTTCTTTCTCGAAGAGGGGCATCATGGCATCAGGACCAGTTGCTGGCACGATTCTTGCCGTACTGGGCGGGGTGATTTAAATACTCACTGTGTCGCCGCAAGGTCTTCTGGTAAACGAGACCTATATTCAACTCAATTCTCATAATACCATTAAGTTGACGTGTTCAAATTCGCGGCGAGATGAAACATCTTTTGCTAGTGACAGCACTGCTGTCTTGGGTCCTCCAAGTCAGGGCCAAAGCTGTTTTTGCACATTTCATGGTACGTTACTTGAGCCAAGCAGAAAGCAAGATGAAGATGCATCTCTGACCTGGAAGAATATCAGGTCGGCAATACGGCCGAATACACAGACTCGGACTGGGAAGACGACATCAACAAGGCAAAGGAGGCCCACATTGACGCGTTTGCGCTTAACATGGCGCAGGGCGAGGACATGAACGACAAATCGGTCAAGGCTGTCTTCGCTAAGGCTGAACAGCTTGGCTTTCAGCTCTTCTTCAGCTTCGACTACGCCGGGAACGGTCCCTGGAAGAAGCAAGTCGTCATCGATATGATAAAGAAGTACGGCGGCAGCCCGGCCCATTTCCACCACAAGGGCAAGCCTTTTGTATCGACTTTCGAGGGCCCGGCACAGGCCGATGACTGGATCGACATCAAGGCTCAAACAGGCTGCTTTTTTGTGCCGGACTGGAGTTCTCTAGGAGCCAAGGAGGCGATAGGCCGTGCGGGAGGCGTAGCGGACGGTCTCTTCAGCTGGGACGCCTGGGCCTGGGGTGGTCACGATATGGACACCTACACTGATGCCTCTTATGACGAGTTCTTAGGCGGCAAGCCATATATGATGCCCGTCTCTCCCTGGTTCTACACCAACATGCCAGGCTTTGGTAAGAACTGGCTTTGGCGTGGGGACCACGCATGGTACGACCGTTGGGTGCAGGTGAATTGGTGGCAGCCTGAGTGGGTGCAAATTATCTCGTGGAATGACTACGGTGAATCCCATCACATCGGCCCTGTGAGGGATCACGCGCTTGTGGCCTTCAAGACCGGCGAGTCCCCTTACAACTACGCACTCGACCGTCCTCATGACGCCTGGAGGACTCTGCTACCATTCACCATTGACCTTTACAAGCACAACGTGGCCACCATTACGCAGGAGAGTGTCGAGTTCTGGTACCGTAGAGTGTACAAAAATAGCTGCAATGACGGTCACACTACAGGGAACACGGCATCACAGGTCCAGCTGGAGTACAAGCCATCGGCCTTGGTTTCGGACGAGGTCTTCTTCTCGGCTCTGCTTACGGAAGAAGCCGAGGTACAGGTCGTCATCGGCGGGTCTCCGTACAGAGGAACTTGGAGAAACAAGCCAGAGGGTGGCGCCGGCATCTACCACGGGGGCGTGCCTTTCGACGGACGAGAGGGTGGCGTTGAAATCAGATTGATCCGAGGCGGCAGGATCATCATGAGCGTGACGGGTCCGGACATCGGCCGGGTCTGTAACAGCAACGGCTACAACAACTTCAACCCCACCACGGGCGGCAAGACAACGACGGCGCCACTTAGCGTGACGGTGCCCTCGCTTTCAAACCAAATATGCATTGGGGGATGGGGCGCCAACGACTTTGGCCGTCTCTGTGAGTTCACCTGCAGCTACGCTTACTGCCCCAAAGGCGCCTGCGTCTGCACCGCCCTAGGCACCAAGTTCAGCTACCCAAACGGAACAGGGCCTCCAGGGTACGCTCTCGAGGGCCGAGGCTCAAGTTATGCCGGCCTCTGTTCCTCAGCCTGTTCTTATGGTTTCTGCCCGGAGGAAGCTTGCGGTCTTACTCAGCATCCCTTGGTTGAGCCTATGGTGTCACCATTCCAGCCCCCGGCGTGTGTGTCCGGCACCGGCCCAGGTGACCTCGCCGCGCTCTGCAGCTTTACTTGCAGACATGGCTACTGTCCCATTGCGGCATGCACATGCACAAGTCAAGGAGAACTCGACTGGCTCGATCCCACCTACGATATCGAGTCAGGCTCCCTTAAGGACGACGGGTATGGCCTGTGTTCTTTTGCCTGTTCTCGCGGCTACTGTCCTTTTGACAAATGTGTGCAGAAAGTCGGCGGGGACAAGGGCGACGAGGATAGTGGTGGCCGTGACCTTGAGGTGGTGAATCTAAACCAGACGTGTTTCCGCACTAAAGAATGTGTTGATATCGAAGACGACATAGATAAGCTGGGATACTCCAAGGCTTGCGGCAACGGATATAAGCCCGTCGGTTGGGACAAGAGCATTTGCAGCGGCATTGGGGGTACCTGGGGCCAGCCTATATGCTGCAAGAGAGAGGATGCTCCGGAAAAATGCCTATGGAGAGGAAACGGCGGCGACTGCAACGGGCAATGCCACGAGGGCGAGGTTACTCTGTACAAGTCCGGTGACGGCGGCTGGCCAGTTGAGTCCGGCGGAAACAACAACCAGTGTAGCCGCGGTTACAAGTACTTTTGCTGCAGCATGGACTCTTACGACGAGTTAACTGAACGTTGTTACTGGTCTGGTTGGTAAGTTCACCAAGGGCTCTTCTATTATCAATGATCCCATGCTAACCAAAAGAAAAGCGAAACAAGCTGCAAAGACGATGAGCAAGACCTCGCAACGTCTATCGACACGCCTGATCAGAGCTGTAACTTGTTCAAATACATGTCACACTACTGCTGCAAGACATCTCAACCGCCTCTCAGAAACTGCCACTGGGTCGGCAAGGGCGACTGCGCGGATAACACATGCTCGGCAAATGAGGTGACGTTGCGCACCGACTCGTTGGGAGACAGCCGCCTGGACTGTCTCTGGGGCCGGAAAAAGGCTCTCTGCTGTACTCCAAACGACGACGTCTTCGACACGCCAACGTGCAGCAAAAGTCTGTGCGAATACCCCGGATCCGGGTACAGCTGCGATCCAGACCTGTACGCGGATGATTACTCTAACGAAGATGAGTGTGAGCCAGAATTTTGCGACGTAGAACACCCTCTCTCCCACTTCGACCGGCGGGCTGCACGGGATCCGTTCATTGTGACCTGGCAGCAGGTCATCAACAATGTCGTCCGCAAATTCAAACTTGAGTTGCAGATGAGAAGATATCCGGGCTCTAGCAACCTCCACAAAACTACACGAAGCACTCCAGCTAGCAACAACGCCTTCAGGCTGGTGCAGAATAATTGCCGTTCGACCGAGATCGAGGTCCTGGACAGAACCACAATGCGCTCTGACCATGTTCGAAGGACTTACGATACGGAGCACAACCCTGATGGGCAATACATCCGTGATTTTGTCAGGACCTTGGCCACTGCCATTCTGCCAGATGGCACGCCCACATCGGTCGGCCCAATTCCCGGCCCGGATCTAGAGGACAACTGGAACGCCAAAGTCTTGCCATCTAACCTTCCCCGGGCGGGATCCAGTTTGTCGATCTTGACACCCAATGGCTACTTGTTTGATCGCCTTGGGTCGCAGGGTAATCGATTCCCGTTGTTACTCTGTGAGCGAGTGATGAACCAGATGAAGGGCCGCATCTTCAACCTGCGCCAACAATCCCCGACAGACAGCAGCGGTTCCGGCGGTGGTTCTAGTTCCGATAACAACGATCCGGACAACGCCGTCGGAGACCGACCAAATCCTGCGAGCGATGACAGGTTTGAGGATTTGCTGGATCTTACAATAGAAGGCAATGTGACGGCTCAAAATGAAATGTTTGACATCCTCCGGATGGCGATTGGTGTCTTCCGTTACATTAATCACCCGGACGCGCTGCCGACGATTCAACGTAATCGTCGAGAGCTCCGAACTGCCGTCATAGCCATAGCCCAGGTGGTTGCTCCTCTGCGTGATGCTGTGGCTATTCATCGGGAATTTGACAGCAATTGGTATCGCGAGGGCGCCGACAGAACACGGGCTTGGGTAAGGCAGCGCATTTTAGACGTACGCGGGGCGTTCGGCCGACTCGAAAACGATAACGAATCACCACCGAATGCACCTGTCGTTCGAGAAATCTTGGACGAACTTAATGACCAGCTCGACTACATTAAACCACCACCTGATATTTAGGAATTACGGTCAATGACTAGAAAGTTGGAGCAGGCACCGCAAAAAGCGACGAATATATTATTTGTGAATTAGCGTTCCAAAAAAAGGTTGTTCGGACTCGGCCTACTTTTAAGTAGGCATGGATTCAAAGCCATGGGGAGAGATAAGAGGAGGCCTCTTGTAGTCGATATGGCCCAAGTTGTAATTATGACACTCTTCGTACGTGCCAGTCAGCATCTCAATGCTTTCATACCTCCAACCCACGTACCGCTCAGTACAGCCCTCGATGTCAGGGTACAATCCCACATCGTCTCCAGGTGTCCTCTCATCGAAAGCGCCATCAATGAGAACAGCGACCACGTTGGATCGTTGCCGCCGAGCCCCACGGTAATTAGCCGGCAATCTGGCCAGTGTGTCGAGGCATTTTCGGTCTACATAGACACAGTACTTGAACCGCGGTAGCTGCCAAGTCCTGGGTCCAGCAGCACCAGGACCGTCTCGCTCTTCGCTACGGGCCTCGCACCAGGATTTGAAGTGCTTTCGTACGTCAGCCTTAGATGCGCCGTCAAGAGTAGCTTGGTCAGAAATAACCGGCCCTAAGTTCGTTAATATAATGCCTTCAGAATGAATGCGGAGGGTGTCTTGCAATCCATGTATTGCTCAAGAAGTATCTCGTCTCCTGCATTCACAAGAGAGCGTAGTCTTGCAAGCTTTAGCACCTCGATATAGCGTTCCCAAGCCGTGTCATCGTCGTATGTTGTCCTGTATATGACGAAGCCCCAGCGATGGAAGCCCAATCGCTTCATGCCGTAAGCTGTTCCAGAATGACGGTGCCCTGACCAAGTAGAAGCTTTTAGATCCTCGAGCGTTAAGCTGTAGGGTGCCGCATTCGAGCTGGCTGGTCCATTTTCGGTGCTCATCTTCGTGAAAGAGTCTAGGGGAGTAGAGGCAACAAAAGATTTCGAGCCTCGCGATCGAAAGATTGATCCAAGGGCCAAATGCTGAGCCCTGGAGAGGAGTAGCTTTGGGCCAAGATATAGTTGCATAGAGGTGTAACTGCTAAGATTAATCAAGGTATGTTACCGAGAACAATTGTTGAATTTATGGGTTCATCCCATAATTGCATAACTGGCTTAATAACGCTCGCTTGATTATGGTAGTAGCCGGCTTATGTTATTATACGCTGGTCTATACGGCTACAAGCTTCTTATGTCTCCTAAGTAGACGTAGGTAGGTAGGTAGATAAATTTGCAACACTTACCCTGTAGAACGGTGTAGGCGCTTAGAGTTCAAGGCACTCAATGATACACAGTAAATCTGCACAGGGACAACAGGGCAGCCGCCTACAAAGGCCAAGAAGACAGTCAAGATGGGCAATCAACTGGTAAAGGAGCTAAGCTAGCAAGTACTACAGCTGGCAGCGCTAGGATTTTTGAGCTATTGCTAGGTGAAGACATCTCCTAACCAGGCTATCGGCGGATCCGGATTCAGAGAATTCAAACAATCAAACCCCCCTGTCTAAGCGGAAACCCTAAAGACACAAATGATGCCGCCGAATCTATCGGTGTAGAGCCCGTTTCTCAAGCCATCTCAAAGGCAGGTAGAATAGTGCGCTCAAGATAAATGCCACCTCGAACCCAATGTCGCCAGTGGTATTGGCAATCGGCCCGGTCCACCAAGCTTGGGCCATGCAGGGAACAACGAGACCAAAACTCAAGATACCCGCTCCAAGTGCCGCAACACCGCTGGGTAAACCGGAAGTGACATTCCAGCTGTGGGGATCGTACAGTTTGGCATCTCCTTTACGGAAAACAAAATGCTCGACCACTACGATGCCGACGAAGGATGCAGACCAGTATCCGATCAATGCCACAAAGTTCTCCAAATTTAGGAAGAAATCATCAGCAGCTTTTATAGCAACCGGAATCATAACGGCTGTGACGACGATCGAGAAGACATAGCGAGGAACCCGCACCAGCCAAGGTACTAACGTCTGGAAGTTGAGCGTGATGGCATACATTGTACCGGAGATGTTGCCGAGAAGGGTGAATGCCAAAACGACAACGACGAATTTGCTAAACCCACCAGCTGGCGCCAGCATGGCAGCCAACACGCCACCCACAAGTGTCGAATTGTAACCTTCTTGCCATTCAGGAACACTGGTCATGGCACCACCAATGGCGCTGCCGAGCGTCATCAAAAGAATGGTGGGCAGGATCAAACCGAGGTAGCTGTAAACAAACACACGGTACCTGGGAGCGGTTAGTTTTCCTGAACAAGTGGGCTTGTGCCCTTGAAAGGTCAAGATACTGACGAAGCACCCCGGACCCTTGGGTCAAAGTAAGTAGTAAGATCCGAGGCAATGCACGCCCACGGAATCATGTAAGATGATACAATCATTCCGAAACTCAAGATCGATGAGGCTGTTGCAGGAGCCATATTGGCTTGTGCCTTCAGTCTCGCGCCTCCGCATCCAGTAGCGATCACTATCGCAATGACTGCCGGGATGAAAGCATACGTCTCGTAGAAATGCAAGACCTTGAATCCACAGAACGAGATCAAAAGAGACAGAAGAGCAATGAGCACGATGCCCAAATCTGGGCTGAGAGCACCGTTGGTGACAGCCGAAAGGCACTGACCGCCAACTACGCAGATAATGACGCAGAAGCCCGTCAATGTGGCGAGATTAAACACCACAGGAACGGAGACAAGATACCGTCTAAGAGGCGGGTTAACAAAGAGATGAGGAAGAACTGCTAAGAACAAACGTACCCAAAGCTAAATCGCGCTTGAATCATTGATCGCATGCCCGTTTTGGGACCTAAGGTGGCAAGAAAAGCGGGAGCTAGTGTCGAGAGCAAGGTAAAGAAGAGAATAACAAGGGACGAGTCTCGAAGATTCAGACCAAAGAGTGACGGTCCCAGCATTCCAAATGTTATACTTGAAAAAAGGTCAGAAGCGGGATTTTCGAGTGTTTCTTGTAACGGTAACTCACGGAAGGATATTGGCATTCATGGAACACCATACAGTGAAGACGTTGAGGTAGCGAGTAGACGTCCGCTCAGCCAGCGGGATCGGCTCGATACCTTGCTCTTCGACTCGAACCAGTCGCAGCGCCTTCTGAAACAGGCTACTACTTGTGATGGTTCCGTGATCATTCTCAGTTTTCGTTGTTCCATATCCCTTCTCTTCGTCATGGGGTTGCCCTTCGGTTGATGTTGGTCGCGAAACCTCGATGTCCGCCATGACTCGGAGAAGTCTCTCTCCTTGATTCCTGAAAACGAAACGAAACAAATATCTGCCGTTTGTTATGACACAAGTGCTGAGTTGGCAACACAATGTTTTTGTGTCTTGAACCCTGTCTGGCTGCTTCGTCTGCGGAAGAGCTGCAAGTCGTTGGGAGTGAATGCGCAAAGAGACGTGCGCGATGACTCGTGATGGTACGCCAAATCAGCTATTCGAACAGTGAGATCCAAAGAGCGCAATGGAATCGCGAGCCTCCACTATACGAACGTTGTAAAACAACCGCAACAAGAAATCAAAATGCACGCGTCTGGGAAAGAAAGGTGTAATGAGGATAGGGAGGATAGGGCTAGCTCCTGAAGATTTCATATCCTTCGCCCAATGCAGGGCAGTCGGGGTTTATTCCATGCCGTCAGCTATAATAACCCCTAGCGAGCAAAGGTTAATTAATGGGCGAATTTGCAGACCAAAGTACCTATACTCTCATTTCCGCCCCGAAAAGTTCCTTTGCCAACACTTCTGAGGCCTGTGGGCTCACCACTCCCGAGGGACTAGGGCGTGTGGTACCTGTACATGAATCGTGGGCTTGGGCGTCATTCCAAGCTTCTTGGACTCTTGAAATACCACCTAAAGTCGAGTAATTTTCCTGGCTTGTTTTTCCCTTTGATCCTATGTTTCGTTGCATATCCGCTTTCAACCAAGCCGCAAAAAGGGATGGAAAAGTCTAAATGCCCCATCGCTCTGCACGTTCCCTGAATACTCTTTGATGATTCGGATTTTTGCATCCCAGGACGCTTCCACTTGGGGTTATAGCGTGTCTTGGATCGACCGCGCTACGGTTTTGACAGGCCCATCGACGCAGCAAGCAGAAGCCGGCACTTGCAGAGATCCAAGGGCCAACGGTCTCGATCGAAGCCATCTATCTGGGCCCGGCGCCCGGGATAGTGCTGCCTCCGACAAACAAATATGAAGCCTAGATCATATACGGCAAATGGATAAGAAACAGTGTATTATGTGTTTTAGATCACTTGCTATATCCGGCTAACAGCGATCTAACCAGGATGAACTTGCTCTGGCATGCGTTGACCACAAGCAGCGCATCATCGCCCTAAGCATCAGGATCATGACAAAGGCGTTGCGACATTGTCTACCGCACTCATTGTCAGGCCTCATTAGCGCTAATATTCATGATCAGATGCCGGTGTTCCCAGAGAAGTAGGTTGACGGGTCCCCATACCAGTATATGCACAGCATCCAAGCAAGCGGGAAACAACCACCAGCGGGAAAACCCGTCTTTTCCATTTGTTTTTGTTCAAGAGTCTTCGCGCGAGACCATAACTGGCCAAAAAGCAAAGTACTTGGCTTCAATGTTGACGGGTGCAAGAATAACACGATGTTTAGGAACTACATGCTGAATGAAGGTTTATTAAGAACATCATCAGTGAAAGCTCAAAGACAGTACCGGTAGTACCAGTGACGACTCCATGCCCATTTGATCGCGGGGCTTCGGGGCTATCAGCGCCGGGGAAACCTGGGCAACGTGGGCATGGACACATTGAACTCACTAGGTAATTAGCTTTCCCCCAGATTACCGATCGGCTTTACCCCTGGCCGAACTGAACTCTCTGGCTCCTTTGCGCCCGCTACGTAATGGCAACTACCAACTGTGCCCACTATCAATGGTTGATCCTGGGTTTCAAACATGGTTCCTTTTTCGAAGCAATCAGCCCAGATCGGCGCGGCATGGTGCGGCTAATGAGACACAGCACGATCCAGAAGCTGTCAAGGTGTCCTCCTGCGACTACGGATGGCATCGACCGACCTCGAAGCTCCCACGGGGCAAGAGTTCAACACCATAACACCGACCTGGATAGTGCATAACCACAACAACACGGTCCCAACATGACAAAATGGCCAATCGACGACAACGGCGTGCCATAATCATCGCCGTCTTTCTGTTGGGTTTCCTTGCCTTTCATGTTCTCCGTTCCCGCGACTCGCCGCCGCCGCCGCCGCCGCCGCCTCGCAAACATGCCGACATCCGGCTCGTCAAGAGCAGCTTCGACTGGGCCAACCATCAACACAAGTACCCGATAGCTCCATCCTCCATGCACCGCCCCCCGAGCGAGCGTCCGAAAACCCTTCCGCGAGTCCAATTCGACTTCGGCGCCAAGCGCATGCACAAGAACGATGCAACATCCGAGTCGCGACGGCAGGCTGTCCGAGACGTCTTCCTAAAGAGCTGGAATAGCTACAAGGAGTACGCGTGGGGGTTTGACGAGCTGACGCCCATCACTGCCAAGGGCAAAAACACATTTGGCGGGTATGCGGCTACGCTTGTCGACGCCCTCGACACGCTTTGGATAATGGGGTTGCGCGACGACTTTGACGCTGCCCTGCCCGTCATTGGGTCTATGGACTGGGACGACACCAAGGAAACGTCAGTCAATGTCTTTGAGACGACTATCCGACATCTCGGCGGCCTTTTGAGCGCCTACGATCTCAGCGGAGAGCCCGTACTGCTCTCCAAAGCCATCGAACTGGGCGACATGCTCTATGCTTCTTTCGACACTCCCAACCGGATGCCGCCCTTTTGGCTGGACTTTGAGGCTGCCAAGGCGGGAAACCTCGTGGCGGGCATTGCCGATCCTTCGGCATCGCCTTGCTCCTTGTCACTCGAGTTCACGAGGCTGTCGCAACTGACCAAGGACCCCAAGTACTTCGACGCCATTGAGAGAATCAAGCGGTTCCTGGAGAAGACGCAGCGCGAGAGCCAGCTGCCAGGCATGTGGCCAGCTCTCATCAACTTCCGAGACCAGTCCGTGGGACAACACAACGAGTTCACGCTGGGCGCCCTGGCCGACTCTCTGTACGAGTATCTGCCCAAAATGTTCGCCTTGCTCGGGGGGACCGATCCGGCGTACGAGAACATGTATCGTCAAGCCATGCACGTTGTCGAGGAGCATCTCCTATTCCGCCCCATGCTGCCTGACGGCGAGGACATCCTCTTTTCTGGGACGGCAATCGTCGAAGGCAACAACGTAAGACGCAACCCAGAGGGCCAGCACCTGGCATGCTTCACGGGTGGCATGTTCGGGCTCGGCGGCAAGCTGTTCGGGATCAAAGAACACGTAGGCATAGCCGAAAGACTGGCGCGCGGCTGTGGCTGGGCCTATAGCTCCTTTCCCACAGGCCTCATGCCCGAGATCTTTGGCATGGTCACTTGTGAGACACTGGATGGTTGCGAGTGGGATGAGGGTCGTTGGAAGCGCGAAGGCGCCTCCGATTTGAGAAAGGGTTTCTCACACGCTCGTGACCCGCGATACATTCTCCGACCCGAGGCCATTGAGAGTATCTTCCTGATGTACAGGATGACCGGCAAGCCCGAATACCGGGAGATAGCCTGGACCATGTTCCAGTCGGTCGTCAAGGCCACCGAAACACAGCTCGCGAACTCGGCCATTGAAGACGTAACGGTTAAAGGCGAGACAAAGAAGCTGGACTCAATGGAGGTACGTCGCAATGAAAAAGATTCTGTACGGAAATGTGGTGACTGACGTTTCTTCATAGAGCTTTTGGTTTTCCGAGACACTGAAATACTTTTATTTGATCTTCTCACCTCCCAGTCTCATCGACTTGGACGAGTATGTACTGAATACGGAGGCACATCCTCTTAAACGGCAATCTCCTTGAAAGGGGAAAGTCTGGGGTGCTTTTACAAAAGTAAGAGATCTAAAGCAAAGGAGAACTGAATCTTGCCGACACATCCTCTGATCTTTGGCGCATAAAGAAACTACTATTACAAGACCACTTTCCAACATTGATTTGACCGGGTCAGTCGCCTTGTCTGACTACCTACAGTCGTTGCCAGTAGTCCTGTACGGCTTGTGGGTGACGATAGTCCGAGATACGTCTTGGTACCCCCCATCACGTAGAAGTCGACAACTTGAACCGGAGCGTTTGTTCTGCTTCAAAGCTAGATCGCGTTCAAACTTGGCCATATGAAGCCAAGCCGCCACATATCCATCATGTCATAATCGTCTATTTGATTATATGCAGGTAGATGAAGCCCAGGTGATATTGGTCCTGCCAGACCACCCACCTTCCGCGCCGGTTCCGACTTGGCATCAAAATAATTCATTCCACATCATATATGCAAGTTTTGGTTGACGCAAATTGTTGTCCCCCTCCCCAGTCATCTTTTGGTCTTTCAGTGCTTCCATCTCAGTAGCGTTACCGAAGCCTTCTGGAACTCGTATGCGCCTTTGCCGTCCCACGTGCTCTCGGCAATGCCAACGGGGTTCTCGTCACCCTTGTTGACGACCCGGACATTCTCTCCGGTGACGGTGTAAACCTGGACATTGGCGCCTTCCTTGACACCCTCGAGGTCCACGGTGAAGCTCTTCGTCTCGTGGACGTTGACGACGGCCAAGTTGACGAAGCCGTTGTCGTCAACAGTAGCACTGACATCCAGATAAGGTGTCTCGATGGCGCCTCGGATCCAGTTGGGCTCAGTGGCGCCCTCGTACTCGGGCGAGCGGACGTGGGTAGCGATGGTAGAGCCTCGCATATACTTGCTGAAGAGTAGCAGAGGCCACCAAGTGGTTTGCTTTGTGATGCCTTCCTTCGTGGTCATCAAGGGGGAGATGACATTGACGGACTGGGCAATGTTGGCCATGCCAACGTACTTGGCCTGACGAACAAAGACGTTCAGCCAGACGCCAACGGCGAGGGCGTCTGATAGGGTGTAACTGTTGGCTTGGTCAGCGCTATATTCGACGGCAAGGATGTCATTTCGTCGACAGAGGCTGGGCTTACGATTCCTCACCACCCTCCTCACCAGGCGCCCTGACAGGATCCCAAACGTTCCATTCGTCGAAGCAGATCTTTTGTCTCTTGCATGTGGGGGGTACCTTGTTCTCGATACGGGCAAGGTCGATGAGACCGCCGGTAATCTCAATGGCGCGCTCGGCTGCCCTAGGAGCTGTTCAAGGGGGGTCAATTTCATGCCCATCCGGTAATAACAAGTGTTACGGAAGACGGAACAACTAACCCGTGGCGTTCTTTAGGTGATCTTCGGACGCGGTGTAAAGGTGAATGCTGTGCATGTCGATCAGGGATGCAGTGGTGCTTCCACCGAGGCCATGCATACTCCATGTGATGCACTCCTTGATCACGTAGGTGTCCCAGCTACTGAAGCCGGTCTCACCGCAAAGGATCAGCTCTATGGAGGGGTCGAGGAGCTTGAGCGCCTTTGCCCACTGGTAGGCCTGCTTGGCGTAGTCTTCCTTGGTCATTTGGCCGACTTGCCAGGGGCCCCACATCTCGTTACCAAGAGCCCAGTATTTGACCTGGTGTTATCGAGTGAGTGGGATGGACCCGTAAATGGTATTGAAGCTTGAAGACTTACGTTGTAAGGTTTCTCACGGCCATTCTGTCGACGGAGGTTGGCGTAATAAGTGTCCTTGTCCGAGTTGCAGTATTCAACCCACGCCAGAGCTTTGAGCACCAGTCAGTCAGCTGGGGTCAGTTCACAGGCCACATTTGTTGGCGGAAACGTCATGTTTGTTCGGCGGGAAACAACTCACCCTCATCAAGTGTTCCGGTACCAAAGTTAAGGGCCAAGTAAGGCTCTGCGCCCACAACCTCACACCACTTCATGAACTCGTCCGTTCCGAACTCATTGCTTTCAACGTTGATCCAAGCCAGCTCGTGTCTAAGGCAGGAGCACGGAGTTAGCCTCTTGCTGCAAACCGTAAGGCAGGCAGGTCGCCCACACAGGTGCACTCGCAAGGTTTGGCGTTGCCGGAGGGAGGTAGAGCTCCCGAAGCTACGGACTGTAACTCCACGGTACGGGCTAGGTTTTCTTGTCTACCTTTTGGGACGTTTTTCTTTAGGACCAACGCCGTCAATCCAGTGGTAGGTCGCAACGAAGTTGCCACCAGGGTACCGCACAACAGGGCAGTTCAGCTCTTTGAAGGCTTCAATGACATCCTTACGGAACCCGTTCTCGTCGGAGAGCGGGTTGCCGGGGTCGTAGATGCCACCGTAGATACATCTCCCCATGTGCCTGTGGCGCAGGTATTAGCGAGTTGTGATAGCGAGCTTACATCGGATCGAAGGATCGAGGCAAGCCAGACACGGCAGGGTAAAGAGACTTACTCGGTGAAACCACCGTAGACGTTGTCATCGATCTTGGAGATGATGTGGGAGGGGTTCAGGGTGATGCTGGGGCGCACATCCTCTGCGATCTTGGTAAAGGTTGCCATGGCTGAGTCGGGCGCAGTGGGCGAATGTGTTACGGAACAACACAAACTTGTTGGTTCGTGGTGGTGGTCTGATGGAAGCTGCGGCTGTCAACTCAGCGAACAAACAGACAGACAGCTAGTCGATGAGTGGCGGAAAATGTATGCGAACTGTTCACTACCCGAACGACGCCGGATGTAGGGCGGAATTTGAACTCGCCAGGGGCGGGGGCAAGCGGTCAAACAACGGAGACGAACTGGAGAGTGGCAGAAAAACAAGGGAGGAGGATATCGGGTCGGTAGTGGAGGGGTGGCAGACAGCAGCAGTGAGGGGTCAAGAGGGCAGAGCCTCCGGCGACAGTCGCTACAGTTGGTCGGGTTGGTCGAGTTGGGATAGCTAGGTTAGTAGGCAAGCAAGATCAAACAGGGGTATGTGAGAAGGGGGAGGGGAGGGGAGGGGAGGCAGCTCCCGATTCGGCAGAGCAGCCATGATGTCTAACGGTCCAAAGCGGAGAAGATGGACGGCTCTCGAACCTGGATTCTGCCAGTTCCGAGGTTATGCAACAGGCGCACGAATCATGGGCGGTACGGTACCATGGGCAGGAAGTCGACGATGAAGCAAATCCTAGAGAGTCTCGGGAGGTGGGCTAGTCGGCTCCGGGAGGGGGACAGGATTGCGGCCTGGTGAGCAATGGCATAAGATTGGATTGGGGTTGGGGATGGGGATGGGGATGGGGTCGAGGAAGACTTGGGGAATAATTGGAGATGGCAAGGATGGTGAAATACCTAAACTAGGATGTAGGCCGAAGCACAATGCAAGTTGGATCCCGACAAGCTCGCGGGTACCAACCATACTACGTATACGGGCGCGGGGAAGCGAGAAAGAGGAGTCTTGGGTACATTTGGATTGGGGCGTTGGCAGAGGAACACGACGGATTCTATTGTCTCTTTCGCCGAAGAAGGGCGGTGGGTACCAAGCATTCACAATCAAGGTAATGAAGACGGAGAGTCACATCGGCTGCAATGCTCGTCAATACCAATACCAGGTGCTTGCTCAGTTCAATCAGGCCAGGACCCGGTTCACGCGCTGGTGTAGCAGCAAACAAGACAAGTCGGTAACATGCCGAGTACAACCACCGTGCCGGGTACAGGTGCATGTCAAGAACCAGCCAGGTGTGTTGGCCAAGGGGGGCATAGGCGCCAAAAGAAAAAAGAAGAAAAAAAGGAAAAAAAGCCAATTGTCAAACGCAGGAAAAGGAAGAGGGGCGGGCGGTTCTAATAGAGCCCGGCGATGTATTGCATGACGATGTGGTGTGATGCGGGTGAGCGAGTGAAGAACAAAAAGCGCCGAGGGAGTGCGGAGTACCGTACCGTACCTACCTACCGACAGCATAGCCCGTTCTTTCTCGCCACGTCCCGAGGTCAAAGGGCGAGGGCAAGGGCGAGGCAAGTAGCGTGTGGTTGCCTCCTTCCTCACTCGACGACTGGTTGTGGGGCCCGCTGGGGTGCTGATGTCATCTGTGATTGGTGCGCATATAACAGCAAGCGCCCAACGCTTGAACGTGCCTTCCAATATCATCCATCATCCAATGTGACGACATTAGCGGGAAGGAATGACCTGTTGCCTTTCCTTGGATGTTCCCAAGAGAGGGAGAGTACGTACTCTAAGCTCTACGTAGGTAGGAGCCATCGCCGAGGCACATTCACGTGTATTTGTGTCGGTGGGTATGGGAAGGCATGCCATAATACTACCTATGTAATTGTGCCATATAGGGCGGGTCTTTGTGATCACGAGTATCCATATCATGGGCTCATCGCCGACTCAGTAACCGGGGAAAAAATAGAGAGAGAGAAGAGAAGAAAAAAAAGAAAGAAAAAAACGTGGGAAGCCATGCAGCAGGGAAGGTCCTGCCATCCAATTCTTACCTATAGCCGGAGATGAATCGTTGTCAAGTGTACAGTTTACGTAGTAATTGATGAATCAATATTAGACAGTAGTCTCTCCCTCCCTCTCTCTCGCCAACGTCATGTGACGACACTGTAATAAAACCATATCCCAATGCCGGCAAACAGACAGCAAACACATGTGACAGCGAACTCCACTAACACGGGTCGAACCACATCCTAATTGCCATCAGAGCGAGCTGAGCTTGGTGCAGCATACCATACCCTTCCATCGTAGGCCTTCGGTCGTCAATGTCTATCCAGTCTGATCCGTGTCAGCATCCTCAATTGACATCCACACTAGTGACCAAGAAAGAAGGGGGCCCCCCTCCCCCCCGTGTATCCCCTCATCTAAACTAGCTACCTACCTTATTACCCCTGTAGATTTTCCCCGCGTGCCCACGTCCGCAAAACTATGGGGATGGATTGGGGAAGCCCATCGAACCCAATATCCGGACCTCATCCAACGGGCGCTTGCTTTCCCAACACCAACACCCTTTGGACAGCTGTGCGCCTTTCTCGGAACCCGATGTGTGTGTTTGCCTTCATCGTATATGTCTTGGTGTGCTGCCTCACCCACCCCAAACACCAACACCCATGCCCAAGCCACCGGCGTACCAATATCCCTACCTATCTCTCTCACCCTGGTGCGACCCCGGGGCCTGGGGTAGAAACCCGGGGTAACCGTCACCGATGCGTTTCATGGGTTGCCAGCCTACTGGACATGGTAAGCCGGGGAAGGGCCAATGGCCTCCGCCTTCACTTGCTTCCCCCGGCAACTCTACAATGTAGGTACCTACCTACCTACGTGCCATCACCAACTGGGCCTGTCGCGCCAACCTTTTCCCATGCGTGACGCTAGCTAGCTTCGCATCCATGCCATGCTGCCCATTGGAGCCATTGGAAACAGATGGCTGCCACTCAATGTGACCTTCGGGACAAGGTGGATGCGGAGAAAACGTGGGGTCGGCAGAATGATATTCTATAAAAACGCGACGATCCCTTCGTTCGTGCTGATGCCATCCAGCACGCGGCTCCTCTCTCATTGCAGCTCGACGCGTCGGTTGGAACTCGATCCCCCTCCAAGACCTTTGATCCCTTAGGTCCCGGAAACCTTTTCCCATCACTGACGAGCCCTCGTCACCGATAACCGATTGGCAGTCTTGCCTCATATCCCGCCCGTCATGGCGCTCCCTCCCAAATGGTACCAGTTCCTCGTGAGCGTCTTCGCCTCACTTGGTTCTTTCAACTACGGTTATGACTTGGGTGTCATTGCTTCCGCCATTGCTTCCGCCTCCTTCAAGACCAAGTTTGGCGACGACCCTAACGAAATGTATGTTGCTGGCCCTTTGTCCAGTGTGCGCCTCGCGGGGGTCCGGCTGTGACCCGTTACATGCGAAATACCCAGCTGACTCTTCTGCTTCTTCCCAGTGGTGCCGTCGTCTCCGTCTTTACCGGAGGTGGTTTCATCGGCGCTGGTCTTGCTGGCCCCACGGGTGACAGACTCGGCCGTAAATTGACCATCCTCATTGGTGCTTCCATCTTCGTTCTCGGTGGTGCTCTCCAAGCCGGAGCGCAGTCATTGGCCTTTCTATATGCCGGCCGCGCTCTTGCTGGTATCGGGTATGCCAAGATCCACCACACCCTTGGTTGTTGTCTAGAGGCGCTTACTGACTTGTTCCGCTCTGCAGTGTCGGTTTCCTGACCATGATCATCCCCATGTACCAAGCTGAGCTTTGCCACCCAAGTATCCGCGGACGAGTCACCGCTCTGCAACAGTTCATGCTCGGTGTTGGTGCCCTCTCTGCTGCATGGATTTCCTACGGCACCTACATCGGATTTGCCGAGGACAATAACAACCAATGGCGTGTCAGCCTGGGAATCCAATGTATTCCCGGTGGCATCCTGGCTCTGCTCATCCTTTTGTTTCCCGAGTCTCCCCGCTGGCTCATCGATCACGGCCGCCTCGATGAGGGTCTCCAGACTCTGGCTAAGCTGCATGCCCACGGCGATGTCAATGACGCCTGGGTCCGCGCCGAGTTTGAACAGATTCAAGAGTCCATCGCCGTGGAGCACGAGGGATCTGCCAAGTCCTACAAGGAGCTCTTCACCGACAAGTCTTGTTTCCGTCGCCTCTTTCTTGCTTGCGCTTTGCAGGCCTCCATCCAGATGACCGGTGTCAGTGCCATTCAGTACTACTCCGTTGCTATTTACGAGAAAATCGGTATTGCCGGTGACGAAACTCTCCGCTATCAGGCCATTTCCTCCGTAATCGCCCTGGTCGCCCAGTTCCTTTGTATGATGCTCATTGACAAGACTGGCCGCCGATGGCCCTTGATCTTGGGTAATCTCGGCAATTGCGTTACTTTTATCATTGCAACCATTCTGCTCGCAAAGTTCCCCCCCGGTTCCGAACATGCCACCGGAGGCGCCGCTTGGGGTTTCATTGCCATGACCTGGCTCTACAATTTCAGCTTCAGCGCCACCTGCGGCCCGCTGTCATGGATTATTCCAGCTGAGATCTTTGATATGAAGACTCGTTCCAAGGGTGTGTCCATCGCAACCATGACTTCGTACGCCTTCAACACCCTGATTGGCCAGACTACCTCTGTTGCTCTTGATGACAAGAGCGGGATCGGCTGGCGCTGGTACATTCTCTTCATTGTAAGCCTTCACCTGACTGACCGGCATTCCATGCGGCTCACTTACTCCCTCCACAGGTCTGCAACTTCACCAACGCTCTCTTCTTCTGGGCATTCCTTCCCGAGACCGCCAAACGTCCCCTCGAAGAGATGAGATACCTCTTTACCGAGGCTCCCCTTTTCATCCCCACGTTGGACATGAAGACGGTGGAGACTCACGATCTCGAACGAAGAGTCGAGGCTGTAGAAGAGAAGCGGGAACATGAAACCGAGCACATCTGATTGCCTTCACCCTAATCAAACAAACAAATGCAATACCCACACATTTATAATAACTCTTTGTAGCATAGAATCTACCTGTCTCGCGAATTACTGGTCCAACACCCCTTCCTAACGATATCCAAGCGCTGTCCGATGAGTGTGCGCAGCCAGTAAATGCTCTACACGCAAACTCTATGCTTCCGGCGTTTAGGAACCTTCATTCGTGATGCAATGGTACCGTCTGCAAAGGCATGTGGCTCTTGAATGCGTGATGCGCCTTCTTGCTTCTGGATCAAAACCGCTCGCTGACATCTGCGTTCGGTATAGCCATAGTCTCTTGTTATCATCTGTATCCGTGCGAAGGTGCTGGTCGGGCGACACCATGATGATGCCTATATCCGTACCCGGATTCCATCATTCCCGGGCCTTGTCGCTGACGATGTCCGGGCATAAATCGGGAGAACATGCCCCCACCTCCGCCGCCAACAGGGTGTACTCGGCGACCGCGCTGCTGCTTCTGCTTTTTTCGGAAGCAACAGCAGTAGCAGCAAAGAACCCAGAAGGCAATGAAAAGGAAACCAGCTATGGCAATACCGACAATGGCGCCTGTTGCGAGGCGTCTTCCACGACCAGCCTAATTTATAGTTCCCATGTTAGCACGTGCTTTATGTGTCCAATTCCTTCTTTTGTGCGATGCCTGGCTTACCATTTTTTTGGAAATTGTTCCAGGAGGGTAACTTTTGGGGTTTGCTCAATTTCTGGTCGAGTAGATGGATTGGGAACTCGTTGGCTGTGTGATTCTCAGAATGAAAGGTCCAACAGTGGTGGGGTTTTGGTTCATGGAGGAAATATTTTGGGGTTGAAAGATGGAAGAGAAATCATGAGCTAATATCGTTGGCCATGTTTAATCTCCTGGGCACACGACATCGTTCAGTTGTGTTGATTTCCCGGTTCTACCAAGAACAAGCGGCACGTCATGATCACGGCTGAGAGAAGCTATGATAACAAAACACGTCAGCGAGTGGAAGAACAGGGTGGCTCACTCAAGGAAACGCGGCGTTGAGAGTAAGGTTTCCGAATCTTGCACTAGTGCTCAATGTCGCAGCAACTAAATCATGCCCCAAGGCAACAGACGGCTTTGGTGCCTGTTGGCACTACACACATTACGCAGTAGCTCCACGGTGACTTCATCGGGTATCTTGGCTGGTAAGAGACGCGTGGCTGGTGCCTCGACGGAGCCGGTCCGAACGGCATTTTTTGCGGCGCCAAGGTGCGCCGGCAAACCGGCACCGCCGTGCTTTTTTTTTTTTTTTTTTTTTTCTAGGCGTCTCTTTATCGCGACGGCTAAGCCCGGTTTTCAATAACCTACAAGCTCTGGACGCTAACTTATCTAGAGCCCTCGTTGCGTTGACACCCATCAAGTTTCTGCGCAGCAGCATATGAGATGATGCACACGATTGAGACCGTATCAGTATATATGGCTTCGAATGAAACCAAAGACTAGGCATTTGAAGCTGAGAACAGCTTGAACCGCAGACACCAAGCCAATAGATAAGGATGTATCACGTTCTATCCTTGTGAATCTTGCATTGTCATATTGAGTGGCCGAGAACACAGGTTCTCACGATTCCGTGATTCCCTGTCGCTCTGAGTATGAATTTACATGACATTGCATTTTATGTAAGTTTTTTTGGTTCTATTATACGCCAGCTAAGGCGAGTGACGGAGAGTCATGCTAATAAAACTTCGGCGTCCACTCCTCCGATTGCAGGTGAATCCTAGAATATGTACCGAAACTGAGGATTCTTTGCAACCATCAATTAGTCTCTCTGTCAAAACACTTGCAGGTATAGACGCGTGACTTACCTTCAAATCAGTGAGATCATCCTCATAAGCGTGATCGTATCCCTCCACAACCCCAGCTTTGTCTCGCTTATTGTTTTGCCAGATACAAACAAAGCGATAAGCGAGGGCGAGAACACCAGCGGCAAGGGATGTGATGACAACGATAATGAAACCAGGTACATAATCAGGTGCGTCTTCTTTTCGAAATACCAACGGCCCCACAAAGTTACCTAGTTAGCCAGTTAGTATAACACAGCTTGCTAGCAATCATAGTGGAGGTGTAAATACCAAGACAGTAGCCAATGTATAGCCCAGAAGAAGCGATGGAACGCTTGGTATAGCCCGCCGTGTTGGCGATTTGTAGACCCATGAGTACGGCATAGCCACCTCCGACCGAGGCCAAGATATACGCGGCAAACAGCAGAGCCCCTTTGGCAGATCGAGGCAAAAGCCACAACAAGAGAGCCGACAAGGTGGTTCCCAGCTGAGCACCAAAAACAAGCCATGTTCGGCAATTCTTGAATTTGTATGCCAGATAAGGCAGTAGAAGTTGGATTGTGCCAGCATATGCGCCGGCTGGCACGGTGAGCAGGAGTGAGTTGAGGGTGCTAAATCCGAAACCATTGATGATGATAGGGACAAAGGTTGATATGGGCCCATTCGCAATCATGCAGAGAAATGCAATTGCAAACACAAGCCAGAACTTGGGGTCTAGGCCAAGCTCTCTTACCTGTCCCATATTGTAATGAGTGTTGCGGACACCACAGTTGTTACTTCGGAGCCGGGCGACTGAGATATATCGCTCTCTCTCACTGAAGCCCTTCGCTCTAATGGGATCAGGAGGAAGTACTAGATATAGAAGAAGTCCCCAGATGATGGTGAGAGCGCCGGCAAAGTAGAACATATAACGCCATGACGACCTGCCGCTGTCAAGCTTGCCGAAACCATAGTTGATCAAGGGTGAGAAAATGGATACGTAGCCCGTGCAGCTATACCAAATACTGCAGTATATGTTAGCTCTCTGTTGCGCAAGATATGTCTTGGACAGAGGTGGCTCACCCCATACGCATGGCTTGCTCATCCTTCTTATACCAACTCCCAACAATAAGCATGAACATCGGACTAATACCGCTTTCTAGCAGTCCGAGACAGAACCTTTGGGCGTAGAGGCCACGGTAGTTTGTGCACACCGTCGTAAGAATTAGACAAAGACCCCAGAGAGTAACGATAACTGAGGCCACTCTCTCAATGGGAAACTTTTGGGCGATAATCATGGCTGGATAGGCGCCAACGATAAATCCAAGGTAAAATATTGAGGCTGACATTGAATATCGATCGCCAACAGTTAGGCCTAAATCGCTTCGCAATCCAAACAGGGCCTGAGAGATAGTATGTTAGTTGTGATAATCCCGTGTAAACTTTAAATTTGGTGATCGTACCGCCTGGGAAAGCATAGCCTTGTCGTAATATTGAAGTCCATACGTCATGCATAAGACTGGCATTAACCTCCAGTCGATTTTTCGCCTGAGCGCGTTTTCTTCTTCATCCGTCCATTCATTGTTTCCCGTGAACTCTTCAAGTACCCTGAGCGCCTCATCTTTGTGAATAATGTCGATGACAGCGGCGGGCTTCATGCTTGTAACTTCACCAGCGCGCTTCTCTTGCTGAGTAATCTCGGCAGGGTCAGCGGCGTCAGACATCTTCGATGTAATTTGAAATTCAACTGAGAACCCCAAAGGCCTGAATGCATTTCGCGGGGGTAGCAAAGGCTAATGATATAAGGGGAGAATTCTTCTCTGAGCGCGTCAGATATTTTCTCGGAAAAACTGACTGGGATGCTTCATAGTTAGCCTGACGAGAAATTAGGTCTTGGCTGGTTGGAAGAGACTCCTTAACGAATTGACCTAGTAAAAGATCGTCCCAAGAGTAAAATACCCCAGCACGTATTCAATACTAATGTTCCTCATGCAGCTCTGGACACAGCGGTAAACGCGGTGAATGAATTCAAGCTAGGTACCTTACGGGAAGTCAAACTTTAATTAATGAAGAGGGGCCAACCCGCTTAAATTGTCAGTGTTGACTGGGCCCTCTTCTCTTTTGACGGTTCGAGATACGATCGTTCCCGAATGAAATGTGGGGTGAACCAAGAATCTAACAATTCTTTGTGGTTATCCTTCCAACTACAAGGCTTGGCTGTCGTACGAACAGATATATGTTCTGTTCACACGCGAGTCAGCTCGGACCGAGCGTACACTGATTCCTCCCTTGGAATAACTGTGTGCAAAGTACCAGTCTGTGTCCTCTGTCCCATATTACTAAAAGCTAGTTGGGTGTCGATGTTCCAACAAACAGGCTTATTGTGTGTGACGGGCAGCAAAGTCGTCTGCATCACTACGGATATCGCCCCGCTTGATTTAAAAACAGTCTAACGCTAACCGAAAACCAGTATGCCATTCGTCTGCTCTATGACTGACAATTGGAAGATGCTCACAAAGACATATAGTCTCCGTCTCAAGTAAGTTCAGGCCAACTACAGGATGACCATCCTTCACTCGACGATTCCCAGCTTTGGGTTCTCGACAGCTATCTAAGCTCCAAATCATTGAAAATAATTGTTACAAAAATCGTTGATGCAGCTGTCCACACTAGTTCTTGAGTCAATCTCACCGCAACCTTGTCGGTCCAACGGAGACACCAATCTAATCCTGGCAGGGAATGAGAGGATCTACGTTGTATTCGTGTACAACCGTCTGGAGAAATATCGCGCAGCGATACTCTTTTGATGAGACCTGTGGCCTCGACCTTCCCATTGGCCGCCAAACTCGCTCCTGGGGCTGGATTGTGACGAGAACATATTTGTGTGAATATCAGTCCTCGACTTGGCAGTGGACAATAATGTGTCCACTGTGATCCACATGAATTGAATGCCTGCATATCAAGAGACTGGGATCCAAAGGCCAAATGATTCCTTTTTTTCTTCTTCTATCAGGATGCTGAACCATGCTGGAAATTTAAAGGGGTTGCCCTGAACAAGGGAAGCCACGTGATATATATTTTATCTATCTTCATATATTCTACATTCTTCAGCATAACACTCGTTTGACGGCCTCAGCAGAGTGAGGCCAAATGAACTGGTTAAGCTTCTACACCGAGCTGCTCAAATGAACAATGCTATTTTGTTCCCCCCCCTTTTGTCTCATTCGGATTGTAATGTAGGCAATCTGGGGAACAATGTTGCTAGAATTTTGAGACACCCTCATCAGAGCTGGCCCTATTATCGATATTTGAGAGACACTACATGAGCTATGCCCTTCCAAACAATACCTGAGTCAAGCGCTCGGTTCGATATTATCACCCATGTTTCGCAACTTGTCATAGCGGGTAAACCGAGACAGTCCTGCGCGCCCCGAGCCGAGCGAAAGTATGTCCGTTCACATCTGGTAGTTAACCCCATCAACCCCCTCATTTGGTCCCCATAGGCCCTCTTGACTACCTACCGCTGCTAGTCATTGAGATACATAGAGATCCACTGCGCTTATCTCGCCTTACATGCCCCTGATTGCTATGTCTTGTCTCTGGATGTATGGATTCCTGCTTTATCCTACACATCGGGCCATCCATTTGAATGTTCGATTTCCCATGTGAAGCCAAACCCAGAATTCCGTACTTGACGAGCTCTACGACTTGGCGATCATGACGCAAACAAACGGTCTCAAGCCTGAAAACACGAGCGAGAAGAAGCTCGAGGCAGCCAATGAGTCCCTAGACTACGATGTCTTGATCATTGGCGGCGGACTCAGCGGTATATTTTCGCTATACCTTATTCGTGAACTTGGTTTACGAGTCAAAGTACTTGAGGCTGGCTCTTCAGAAGGCGGCACTTGGTTTTGGTAATTTTAGACGTCTATAACGATTATTCTAGCTGACATCCGTCAAGGAATCGTTATCCTGGGGCTCGATTTGACTCAGAAAGTTACTCGTACATTTTCTCCTTCTCCCAAGAAGTACTGGATGAATGGGACTGGACCGAGCACTTCTCTCCTCAAACTGAAACCTTACGGTACATTCAGTATCTCACCAAGAAGTTTGACTTGAAGAAAGACATGCGGTTTAACACACGCATTCTATCGGCACGATTCCAGGAAGTTTCGAAGTCATGGTTGCTGACCGACTCAACCGGAGCTACTTACACCTGTCGTTACCTAGTCACGGCTATGGGTATTCTCAACGAGCCCACTCTGCCCAACATCCCTGGTGTCAACGATTATAAAGGGAATGCATGGCACACAGCTCGGTGGCCGAGCGAAGATGCGAATCTCGAAGGGAAGCGTGTGGCCGTTATCGGGACGGGTGCGACCGGGATTCAGACTATTCAGGAGATCGTGAAGACGGTAGGATCTCTGACGGTCTTTCAACGGACTCCGAACTGGACAGCACCGCTTCGAAACTCAAAGATCAGCCCAGAGGAAATGACGCAAATTCGGCAGCGATATCCCGAGACTTTTCAGCGATGCCTCAGCTCCTACGCAGGTTTCATTCACGTTGGTGACAAAAGAAGCGTTTTCGATATGGGAGAGGCGGAACGCTTAGAGCATTGGGAGGCGCTCTATGCACTTCCTGGCTTCGCAAAAGTCTTGAGTGTCTCTGGTGACATCTACACGAATCGAGAGGCAAACAAACTCTACAGCGAATTTCACGCCAACAAGATTCGCCAGCGTATCAATGACCCAGTCGTTGCCGAAAAACTTATACCCAAGAATCACGGATTTGGTACTCGTCGGGTTCCTCTGGAGAGCGGGTACTACGAGGCTTTCAATCGACCGAACGTTCGTTTGGTTGATCTGACCGAGAATCCCATTGAGCGAATCACAGAGAAGGGTGTAAAGACCCGAGAAGAAGAGTTTGAGTTTGACATCATTATTTACGCGACAGGGTTTGATGCTGTCACGGGTTCGTTCAATGCAGTTGATTTCCGGGGGATAGGAGGGACCCGGCTCTCAGATGTCTGGAGTGACGGCATCCGGACTTTTCTTGGGCTGACAGTCAAGGACTTTCCGAACATGTTCATGATAATGGGGCCTCATCAAATGTTTGGAAATATCCCTCGGAGCATTGAATATGCTGTCGAGTGGGTGACAGACTTTATTCGGTACGCCCGCGATCGCAAAATCACCTTCATTGAAGCCACCGACGAAGGCATGCGTCTGTGGACAGAACATGTTTGGAAATGCGGCGAGGGCTTGCTAGCAAATGAGGTGGACTCTTGGATGACTGGCGTCAACAAAAACCTGGCTCACAAACAGAAGCGGTCAATGACACGATATAATGGGCCTGCGCCTGGTTATCGAAAAAGGTGCGATGAGGTAAAAGCCAGAGGATATTCTGACTTTACGCTTGCTTAAAGAACAGTCATGTGAAGTAGTCGAATAAACAATTCAATACGCATTGTTTTTCATTTGCTGCTTGTTTCTTGATTATCACGCTATGGGCAGATAAACAACATCTCCTATATAGTATGCTTAAGTAATAGAAGACAGTGTGTCTAGTTCAGATGAGTCTCTTCGCCGTTTGCCATTGTCCCATTCACCTGAAGTAAAGGTTCATGATGTAAATATAATCCGAAAGCGACTTATGATATCACGAGGTACAAACCAATGACATTCATGTTTCGTTGCATTGGGGAGGTCGGCTAACAATAACCCTGAAGCTCACGGACAATGAACTTGCCTCCACGTGGCTTGGTCAACGCCCAAAAAAATCCCGCCATCAATTGTGTCGTCCCAATGCTGTGACTTTGATATTTTGATTCCAAACCTCCGAAACCCGCGAGGAGCCCCCTTGATCGTATAAATATTGATTAGTTGGAACATTAGATTACGGCTCAACTTAATACGTATGGACAAATGTCAGGCTTAAAGATTCTTACCCAGCTCCAATAAGCATCTCTGCGTAAAACAGGTCCTCCTCACTAAATGGATACAAACCGCAGATGTCAAACATTGTTGGAGGAAGCCCCCTCACTTGGTTGAAGGTTGTGTCATCAGGGTCCAATTTCAAGTCATAATTAACATCTGTATTTTCGATTTTAAGTAGCCGAGGAAACGAGTCTATCATAGCTCTTGTCAATAGTGAGGCGTTTTTGTTTTCGAAGTGTGATGACTTGGAGGAATCTTTGAATTTCTTCAGTTGATGGTTGTAACTGTTAACGTGCACCGCATAGAGGATGAGCAGAATCCGATCTGCGATGAGAGTCCAATTTTTAGTAATCTTGCCCAGGTGCTGAGAAAGTATGATAGATACTGCCCCAGTTGTCCGTCACCAGAGGGGCCTCACACGACGACTTTATCTCCTTCACCACCAATCTCGATGATATATGCATGCAGCCAGATGAAAGCATCCTCAGCATCATTCTAAGTCGTGGGGTATAAATTCTCAGGTGTATGTCAGTAATTTGAGCTGATCACGGCAATGCTAGCACTAAGTGCTGTGCGAGCTTATGTTGTGTCTTCCGAGGTGATCGTGCAAAGAGGAATCCGCCACCGTGGAAATATAGGTAGAGAGGTAAAGGTCCTTCGCCTGCCGCTCTGGTTCAATAGATTTAACCCTCACTCGTAGTCATGAGGCCATCGCGAGTGGGACTTCCACTGTCGTCTGTGTGAAATTGATCACGAATGGGTTCCATGACTTTCCTGGATAGCTTCTTACGGAGTTCGTTCATGATGCTCTCAAGCTCCCGTGACAGACAGGTCGGTCGTTGACGGGGATAAATTGGCTTCCTCAGCCAACTACTCTTTGCTAGGACGGCCGTGATGGAAATGGCGGAGACATCTTACGACTTTGATGTCATGTGGAACCCGAGATAGAGATTCGCAGATTGAGGGGATGACCGAGCAGCTTCTGTCTACGGTGTATTTTAGGTTTTTAAGTTACGGTCTAATATGCATATATATGACTTTTTGATGACTAACACGGGCCTGACCTCGGTGCTCGGTATTTCGGCTGCGTCTCGTTTCTGCACTGCGTAATCGACTTCTGTAATGCAGGGAGAATGAGCTATTCAGGCACTGCACTGCAGCTGATTAATTCCAAGTGCATAGTGCCTGGTTACCGGGACGGCTTAATTATGGAGAAGGTGACGAACTGCTAGACCAACATTGTTGGCCGCACTAATTGCAGGGCCGCATCAGCCGAGAATCACCGGATCCTACTGCTTGGTAATTAGAATTCCTTCAATTATAAGAACAACTTTCCATTTTGCCTTTGATCGGGCTGTCACCCGGACCGGACCATCAGTGCATTTTAGCGAAGCAAGTCCAGTTGACAAAACGAAATATACACCATGAAAAGGTATGCTTTGACCGGCTTGGCCCCCTAATCTCTAGTACCCATATACACCCCCCCCCCCCCACATTTACGGATACCCTACATAGAGAAGAAATATTTGCATATGAGAATGTTTATCACTTTTATGTTTACCGATGATAATATGTATATTGAGTTATGTACAACTCGTGCTCACTTGCGTTGTGCAGACGGCATGGTTGCAAACGTGGTCCCTGCCATTGTCGTTAATGAGCAACGACCGGAGGCTTGCCATGGCGGCAGGGCTGAGAAAGCTGTGCGTGGCCACGAAAAATAGTGCGACGGGTAGTCAAGTGTGGGAAAGCGCGCGCAAATGCTAGAGAGATTAGCCTGATGTGGCTGAAGTACTATTGACTTGGGATAGCCGCAGATCACAGACATGTACACGGTTTATTGTAATGGAAAAACCAGAGGTGTGTCTGTTGGATGGCCGGGAAAGGTTTTGGGGAGCTGGACAGACAGTGGCTTGGATAAGTACAGACCTGCCCGCGATGTGATGGAGGGGATGCAGTGATGATTTAGTACGAGAGTCGAGTCCCGTCATGATTGGGCCGAGAAATGGACGCTATCTCAGGTGTTTACTGTTACTACTCTGTACCTAGGTAGTTCTCAAGTGGAGTCTGGAAAGTGGAGTGATTGAAAATACTACTCAGGGGTGGGCATGCTCAAGATTGAGGTAGATGGGGAGAGGCGATGGGAGTGAGCAAAGATTATGAATTGTATGTGCTCGGACCCTGCATGCCGTGATAATTAGTGGCTTGCTGGCTGCTTTGCTAAAGCTTAGCTACGTGTATGTCTGTCTGTTTGGATGTACGAATACCCGTACCTACCTACCTACCTACCTATTTCTGAGCTGAGTTGTCCTGTCCTGTCCTGTCACCCCTCATGTGTGTGAAAGATTGAGATTGTCATCATGTGTCTTTACGTTGTTGGGTCTCTCAGGTAGAAGCGAGTCGGAATGCGCTTCTTTGCCATTTAATTCGGCTGCCCTCCCGGTTGAATTGGATTTGCCGCCACAACAGTGAGTGAGGCGGATTGCGCCCGATCAAGCGGCAATTGAGGCGAATAAGCAGTAATGAAGCAGCCATTGAGAAGTCCCCACGTTCTCGGACCAAAAGGCAGAACAATGGAAGAGGGGGGAGGGAAGGAAAAAAAAAAAAAAAAAAAAAATCGCTTTGCCGGATGCATGATGATAACAATCATAAATCACACAATGGCAAGTCCCTGAAAGGTCAAAATATGCGCTAAATACGACGTTGGACGATATCTGCAAACTGTAGTCCGCCAGAAGATACAAAGCTACATGCTATCTAGCCGCTTTGGGGAAGCTTGAGCGGGCCCAACGGCCGGACTGTCAATATTTTAGCGGAGTTGAAGCAGGGGTTCGGCCACTAGGAAGGTAAGTCACTAATTTCCATCACCAAGCGAACAGCAACGGGACCCACGATAAGAGCCTGAAGACCATAATTGAAGAAGAGGAGGGAGGGGAGGAGACAAGAAGGATTGGAGAGAGAAAGGGGAAAAAAAGATAAAAAAAAAAAAAAGTCCTTCCCCCTTGCCTGCAGAAAAGCCCTGACCGCCTTTCTCGTTGGTTTGTTTGTTTACCTACCTACCTTTTACCGACATTTCCTCCTCACGTCTCTTTCCGTCACCGTTCACCTGTCTGCCCTCTCCTTTCCCCTCCCCTCCCCTCCCCTTCCAGACAAACCGACTCACCGAATTTCATGGGTCTTGCTTGCATAATAGCCCAATCCAGTGCTTCACCACCGTCTTCATCTTTTGGCCTTGTCATTGCAATCCCGTCGTCCACCGACTGATCTCTGCCGCGTCGCCTTCCTCCTGAGAAACTCCCTCCTCCAATCATGGGCAACGTTGTTTCAGTCTTCTCTTCGGGCAACGGTCACCGTATCGAGGGTTCCAAGGAGGAGCTTGAGCAAAGGCTGGCTGACAGAGAAGAGACCATCACCGTCCTCGAGGAAGATCTTGCCAAGAAGGAGAAGCAGTACACCTCTCTCTCCACCGAGGCCGAGGACCTGCGCAAAAAGGTTCAAGAGCTCGACGCTCAATTGACCTCGTCCAACAGCGAGTCCAAGACCCGCATTGCCGCCCTCGAGTCCGAGCTCGCCGCCAGCAACGACAAGGTTGCACAGCACCTCCAAGCCAACGGCGCCGCCGAATCCCAGCGCTCTCAGGAGCTCGACGCCGCAAAGAAGCAGCTCGAAAAGCTCCAGCAGGAGAAGGAGGCCCTTGAGCATGATCTTGCTGCCGTGAAGGAGGAGTTGGTCCAGGCCAAGAAGGACCGCGACGCCCTCGAGCTTTCGCTCCGTGACGAGATCAAGTCGCTGCAGGCCCGCCTCACCGACGCTGACCAGGCCCGCCTTACCCTTCAGGAGACCCTCGACAAGATCAAGGCCGACGCTGACTCGACCACCAAGTCGCTCGACGAGAAGACCGCGGCCCTGACCGCTCTCGAGGGTAAGCTCTCAACCCTGGAGGGCGAGCACACCAAGCTCAAGACCACCACCGAGGCCGAGCTTTCCGCCGCAGGAGACAAACACAATGCTCTCCAGCAGGCCCTCGACAAGTTGCGAGCTGACTCCGATTCGGAGCTCGCCGCCGCCAAAAAGGAGCTGAGCGATGCTCAGGATAAGTTCACTGCTCTCCAGCAGGCCCACAACGACCTCAAGGAGGGTTCTGATGCCACCGTCGCCGCGGCCCAGAAGGACCTTGCCGATGCCAAGGAGAAGCTCGCTGCTCTCCAGCAGACCCTTGATCAACGCAAGTCCGAAGCCGACTCAGAACTCGAGGCCGCCAAGAAGGAGCTGGCCGACATTCAAGTTAAGTTCGCTGAACTCGAGAACAATCACAGCCAGCTCAAGGCCGGTTCCGACGAGCAAGTTTCGACAACGAAGAAGGAACTTGCCGAGGCACAAGAGAAGGTTGCAACCCTGCAGCAGACCATTGATTCCCTGAAGTCCGATTCTGAATCCGAGCTTGCGGCCACCAAAAAGGAGCTTGTCGAGGCACAAGAGAAGCTTGCTGCGCTGCAGGAGAGCAACGACAAGGACAAGGCCGAGTCCAGTCAGGAGCTTGCTTCCGCCAAGAAGACCCTCGCCGAGACAGAAGAGAAATACGCAAAGTTGCAGGCCACTCACGAGGCTGAGCTCGAATCCGCCAAGAAGAGTGTTGCTGAGTGGGAAGAAAAGTACAACAAGTTGGAGGAGACGCTCAAGGCTCAGCAAGAGGCGCAGTCTAGCGCTAGCGCCGAGCTTGAGTCTACCAAGAAGACGCTTGCCGAGTCGGAGGAGAAGTACGCCAAGTCACAGTCTGCCCAAGCTGCCGAGCTTGAGGAGGCAAAGAAGAGCGTTGCCGAGTGGGAAGCTAAATACAACGACCTCGAGCAGGCTCGGCAGCAATCGCTGTCAACTTCTAACGCCGAGCTTGAGTCAGTGAAGAAGAGCCTGGCAGAGTCGGAGGAGAAGTACGCCAAGTTGCAACAGGCTCACGATGCTGAGCTCGAGACCGCCAAGACCAGCGTCGCTGACTGGGAGGCCAAATACAACAAGCTCCAAGAGTCGCAGTCAAGCTCCGCTGCCGAGCTCGAGTCGGCAAAGAAGAGCCTGGCTGAGACGGAGGAGAAGTACAAGACGCTGCTGGAGGCCCAAGAAAAGGCCCAGTCTGATTCCAACGCCGAGTTGGAAGCTGCGAAGAAGAACGTTGCGGAGTGGGAGGGCAAGTTTAAGGCCCTGCAGGAGACGCACGACAAGGCCCAATCAGACGCCGCAGCCGAGGTTGCCGCCGTCAAGCAGAGCCTTGCTGACTCTGAGGCCAAGTCCAAGTCTTTGGAGGAGTCTCACGAGAAGGCCAAGGCCGATTTTGAGGCAGAGCACTCGGCCACCAAGAAGAGCTTGTCCGACCTTGAGGAGAAGCACAGCGCCTTGCAGAAGACTCACGACCAGACAAAGGCAGAATCTGTCGAAGAATCGTCGCGCCTGAGCAAAGAGCTGGAGTCCCTGCAAGCCAAGTATGCCGATCTTGAGAAGGCTAGCGAGACCGCCAAGAAGGATGCGTCGGTAGAGCTGGAGAGCGCCAAAAAGGACGCTGCCACCTGGCAGGAAAAGGCCAAGGAGTCCAGCTCTGCTAATGACTCCCTCGCCAAGGAGCTCGACGCGGCTAAGAAGGATTTGGCTGCCGCCGAGGAGCGCGCAAAGGAAGCCCAGGCCAAGCTCGAAGCTGAACTGCAGAAACTTCGCGACGAGCTTGCCAAGCCTGCCGCTGCTGTCAACGGCGAGAAGCCCGTTGCCGAGGCTGCTGACGAGCCCGAGAAGCCCAAGGAGGAGCCTGTCGCCGCATGAATAAGAATGACTGAAAAGATCAGTGTACAAAGGTGAAGGATGGCTTTGATTTCGCCGCGGAGGAGGAACATACACCAACCAAGATACCAAAGAGTGCCGTAACGTTGTACTTAATAGACTAATTCCTTCATGAGCTAGACGAATCATGACGCGTGAAATTGATCCCTTCCACTGCCCCACTGATGGGCAATTGACTGTAGCATTTGTACTCATCCTCTATGCCGTCTGTTTGAAACACTGCGCCATTTGCAGTAAGTGGCCTCCAAGCAATGCAGAATGGTATGATCTGCAGCAATTGCATAACGCGCAGTATCGCCATACCGATAGAATCAAAGGCGGCCATGACTTGCTACACATCAAGCATTGCTCGCGTGGCATGGTAAGTAGACTAAAACGACTTAACTCTGTGAGCCCGAGCAAGGCTTAGGACACAACTTCGAGGGAGACCCCATGTGCACACTCACATCCTCAGTCTTATATTCAAATAAACACAGCATGGCGATCAGTATGTTGGATCAATGATTAAAATGTTTGTGTCTCTTTGATATTCATCTCTAATTTCTCTGCCCAATATAGCGTAGACAACACACCCTCCGTCTCTGCCTCTCTTAGTTAACCTTGGCCTGGTTCAGGTTCTGGATAGTCCTGGCTCCGTCAATGAAGCCATTGCCAGCCTTGGCACGGCACAGGTTCTTGCCACGCTCCTGGATGTTGTTGTCGCAAGCCAGGTTGGCCTGAGCAACGCAGCTAAGAGCGCCTCCGCCTAGAGAGATCACGTTATTCGATGCCCCTTCAAGATTGTTGGAAAAGGTCGACTTACAAGGCTGGCCACCGGGGACACAACGTCCTTGGGCTCCGTTAACAGTGCAGGAGTCCTGCTTCAGACTGGTGTTGGCAACGCAGCACTGGCCGTTGGGAGTGGGCCGGTTGCCGTTACCCGCCTGGCGGTCAACCAGGACGGTATCGCGCGCAGCGTTGCGAATGCCCTCAACGTCGGTGACGCTGGCGCAGGCAACGGCGGCAAAGCCGAGGAGGACGGTGGCGAGAGAGAACTGCATTTTGTTTTGCGTTGGACGGAAGGATTAAATGGTTCGAAAGAGCGGAAAAAACCGACCAGCGGAAAGAATGAATGGAAGTAGAGAAAGAGTGAAGAGCGATATTGGACTGAGAAAGCTTAGTGTGTGTAGTGAAGCAGGAGTCAATAATTCGGATGACATTCAGTCTTTATATACTAGATGAATCCCACGCTTCGCATAGCTCGAGTAATTTGCGAGTGCTTCGTGACCTTCGTGATCTTGGTGACATGGGGCGACAGCATGCCCGAGGCAAAACTCTCAAGGTAGGATCTGGCTTGCCGAGCCCCGACACGGGGGTTCATACCGCGATGTATCCTTGGGTTGGCGGCTAGGGTTGATACAGGCCAACGGGGTCCTCGACCGTTAGAATGGACCTGTAGGTCTCGTGTTCTCAAAACGGGGCAATGCTTAACAGATGTGAATTATAGTCTAAGCCCGATTGGCTTGTTCTGACGGCCGATTGAGGCAATAAGGAGGAAAGATGAGACGAAAAACAAAAAGGGGGAGCAATCACAAGCTACACCGGTCATCCGAAAAAGGCCAAATCGCGTGCATCAAGTTCGTCTCGAATCCCTGACACGGTTACAGATGCAAAAGTCGCAACGGCTTTCGACCGACAGAGCAGAATCACCGCCGCAACTTGACTCCTTGAGAAAGTCAGGAGCAAAGACAGAGCACGTCCTGTCCCCAATACAACGTAGATTTGCTGATGCGCCTCAGGGAACTAGAGTCGATCTGTCGATCGGGTTCTCAACTGAGGAGCATTGGCTCACTGAGTTACTGTGCTTAACAACCATTAAGCGTCCATTCACGCAACGACAAAGCGGCAGGATTGGATGCACCAGGTAGCATGGCGACGCAGCTGGCGAATTATCTCCTGGAATCGAAAACAGCGGATTGCATACGAGTTCCTGACTCTTGGAGCGGGGAGTCCTGCACTTCAGGTTCCTAGCCCCTCCTTCTAACGTGGGCCTGAAGTTTAGCGATATTGTCACATTGCGTTGGATCTCTGATTAGGGAAGCGTCTCCACTACGCTGGGATACCAATAGATCGCTCCTTAAAGCGGGTGTTGTTAGGGCCAAGCACTTGGACTTAAAACAAACAAGGGGGCTTTGCCGTTTCGTGAAGCGCACTGGACCCCGCAGATATGGACCCTCATGTTGTACTAGACAAGAGAGAATCCAGACGTCCTCTTGCGTCAAGGCCGCAAAGTTAGCCGGATCGCGCACTAGATCTTGGTCTTAAGTCATGAATGGTATTCACCACATCAGCCATCTTGTGTTTTTACCGGTTCGCTTCTATATCTATTTCTCTTTTGGTATTGCTTGGCAGTGTTTCATGATTTACGTGGTTCGCTGTTGGTCATAGTCGCCTTATAGCGACCGCCGCATCTGTTTGCTAATATTTGAATATCATATGACGCACTAAGATTGATGCAATATTGGAAAGAGCCTATCTTATATGACCATATGATCGGGCCGAACCGAAGATCATGCGCTGCATGCAGTTGCCTTTGGTTGTGCATCGTTAGGATCGTATATCTGTAATGAGGAATGCCGGCTGATTGCTGTCTTCGTAGTAAATCGTTTTATAGTAGGGCGTCTGAAGGTATAGTGGCACAGCCTTAGCGGGCTAGATAATTACATAACGCAATGGTAAGCCAGGAGACAGTCTCAGTAGAGCAGATATATTCTCCATAGAACTATTGACTGAAACCCTGTATATGTTTAAGCTGAATAAAAGTTTTCATTGCTTAAGATGCTTATTATATAGAACGCTGGCAATTATTGGGCAAAGACATGGGATTATCGGCATAAACATCAAACATATTGATACTACTTTGCGCGTTAATACTGTCTCCCGATTTCTGTCAACAGGGGGTTTGAATCTCATCTGATAGGATCGACATGCTAATCCTTCGCCAGCTTCATCCTTTGGAGTGAGCCGCGTGTTTTCCAAAACTTATCGCCCCCCACTTAGGCAATACATCGCCATCTATCCAGCATGGCTAGATGCACCAGGAAACCATAGTCCATCAAGGCCTATCTTAATTACCACAAGCCACCGCCAAAGGGGTACCTGTTCCTGTAAAGATGACTGCCACAGTGGATATTTAACGTACAAAGTGTAGTTTGCGGCTTACCTAAGTTGAGTGTATAAGAGGAGGAGGGAGTTCAGTCGCCGTACAGAGGGCTTCAAAGAAGTAGAACGCATCATCCAGGGGAGGCTAAGGGACACTACAAATTTGAACTCTGAGGCAGCACTGAAAAGAAAAAAAAACCAAATTTGTGGAAACTTCTTGAAACGACAAGAAATTATACTAGGATAAGCCGCCACTGCATGCTGAGTAATTATGCTGAATGCTGACGCAGTTCGGAGGCTACCTATGTTGGTCCATCTGCTTTTCACGTGAGTTGCAGAGATCCTTACGAAAAAATCCTCTGCATCCCGGATGACCTTTGACCCCTGGCTAAGTTCGTCCACTTCGGCCAGTATCACCCGAAAGCCTTTTACAGCTTCTTATCTACTAAGAGCAAGGTCAATCATACAACGGCACCAAAGTCGTTGTCAACCGCTATCCTGACATGGAGCAACACCTAGCACCCGCTTCAGCTCGTCCAACGGAAACCTCTGGCAGTTTGCGACACATGTAAAGTCGTAGAAGCCAATTTTCAATCCGTTACAAGGCACATCGCCTTGGGTAGCCCACCTCACACCGAGAATATATATAATGAGCAGTAGTATGTGGTGGCGAGCCCGCAATACAGGTGGTACCGCGCCAGCAACACGATGTCCAGTTATGATACTGCGGACCAAGATATCAGACCAAAGTGAACAGAGAGCCAGGTGATGCCGTAAATTGTGGTGCAGATACCTAAAGACTATGGACCGTCTTGGAGAGCATTGAGATCCAATGTCTTGTACTTCGAAGGATTATCCGCTGGAGTAGAAACTCGCAGTGATTTCTTCTCGATTCAACTACAGCCGCATGTATGCAGCCGCCACGAAGACATCAATCATTGACGCGTATTATATGATTTCGTCATGATATCATAAGGGCTTCAACCTTAGAGTTTATACTAATTTGGCCATCACGTAAAAAAGAGTCTTATGTGGCGGCTTGATGATTGTCTCAAAGACCGAGGGATTACTACCGGGCTGAATAGTACGAGGGAGGATATAGCGTTACAACTACAAAGGGACACGGCTCTGGAACGGTAGAAGTAGACAGTTAGTGCTTGCTTGATTATTTCCCAATTCCTCAAGTTCTAAAAGAATAGAACAAAACTACTTTATAAAATTATTTCCGTTGGCCAAGCTTAACGGCACGGTGACTGATTGAAAAGTCCGAAACCTTCGAGTCAAGTCCGGCCTATTATACGCATTGTGGTGAATACTCAGAATGTTCACCAGCAACAAGCTATCCAACATTACGTCCAACCTGGTATGTGGTGTTGTCATATGGAAGAAAGAGAAAGTAAGGCGAGCTAACGGACAACATAAATCATCCACGAATGGGGTGGTTATACCACCCTAAAACTTGAACCATGGTCCATGATAATCAGGTATCAGCGCCTTTATCAGGCGAGTGCATATGCTTGCCTGATTATGGAAACAGGCCAAGAGACCAGTCCAGCTCCTACAAGTGCTAATTTCTTACTGCGGCACATCACAGGGCTGTTAATTGGCCTGCTCCAAGATCTCTAATGTATAATTGGCGGAAGGGGCCTCTTAACCCTGGAAGATAAGGCAACCTGCATACTGAGGGAGATGGCACGATAGCCCAGTATACAGCACTTCTGGGCCTTTGGAATGTTGCTTTATTTACTTATCTATTGATATATACTAAGCCCAGTGACTTTCAATGTAGACAACACGCACCATAAGGTCTTTCAAACCACCCTTATTCCTACCCCAGGAACCTAGCCCGCTATGACTAAGATTGTCCGCATTACAATTCTTTTTAGGAAGGGAGATGACGTTACCTATGAATAGTTCCATGAATAGCGGGTTGGATCTCATCCTGTATCTTGGCGTCGTATAAGGTGTGAACAAATTGCTGATTAGCGCCTGGTTTAAAAGCTGGTCAAAGAAACACCCCGAGATCTGGCTATCAGTACCGATCGTGAGGGAGAAGCTTCTCAAATATTCCCAGTTTCACGTAGACGACAAACTGGACCTTGCTGCAGCAGGACTCCCTCCTGTGGCCCCTTTTGACGGTGCGGCAACTATGTGGGCAAGGAGTCTTGAGGATCTTGGAGCCGTATGTTTTCCTGGCAAATGAGTACAAACTGTTGAGCAAGCCAATCACTTTGTTCCAGATATTCTCTGATTCTGAGTACGATGCTATTGTAGTGCCAGATGAGGAAAAGTTTTTGAAGCGAAGCGAGGCCCTTCCCATGATCGGTTGGAACGAGGACAAATTTGTGTCTGAAGACTTCCAGCAGAGCATTGAATGAACAGCGCGTGTATATAGACTAAACTACCTTTTGAATTCATCTCCTCTCTGCTAGCAAGGGGAACCGGCGGCTGTCTTCCATTATGAACAAATGTGTGACCTCCAATTGTTTCACTATTTAGCGCTCGATCAAGCTGTTGAGATAAGTCAAAGCACCCACTTATGGCCCACCCCTGGATTTGGCCCACCCAAAAAATGCCGCCCAGCCACCTACTTTCTAGATATACTCTAACTTCAAAGTATCATAATATTTTCTATCCTTAATTAAATTACTTTATTTTTTTAGGATATATTCTTTACTACGTTATAAGCTAGTATACTAAAGATAAGGTTAATTAGGTACTTACTAATATTAAGAATAGTAATTTAGCTTATATTACCTCTAGACAATAGGGCGTACTACGTTTAATACTTTAAAATTAAATAAGGGGTACCTAACCGCGCCTAGTAGTATTTAAAGACCTCTAAAGACTATCTAATACCTAAGAGGCTAAGTTAGCTAGCTAGGTATAAATACAGGCTAATCTTAGGCTCCTACTAACCTATTAATAAGTAAGGGAATTTACTTAGTATATCCTCTATACGATAGGTAATAATAAGCCCCTAGGTAAGTAATAAATAGATAGCTTCTTATAAAAAAACCCCTCTATTAAGGTCTAGAGAAGTTATTCTATTAATTCTAGACGTATTAATAAAGTAACTACTAAGATTATTAAGTACTAGTTTAGATACCTTACTATCCCCTAGATTACTACTATTAAACTAGCTAATAGATATAATATAGATAAGACTAGTATCCTTAAGGGTATAAGGGATAATAGGCTAATACTAAGTAGGGCTTAAATAAAGGTAGTAAGGAAAAAATAGCTAGGATTATAAGTATAGGTATCTATTATTAAGTATATATCTACTAAGGGTACTACTATTTATCCCTTAGTTATATATAAAGGTAAGGTAGTCTAATAGTAGTAGTTTCCTTTAGATTTATACTTATATAAGGGATAGGAGTTTATAGTAATAGAGAATAGCTAGACTACTAATAATACTACTATTAAATAGCTAAAGAAGGTCTTCCTCCCTTAGATAACCCCTACTTAGCCTAATTAGGCTAGACTCCTTATTCTAAATAAGTATAGGAGTTATATAATAACTAAATTTATATAAATATACTATATAAATATAATAGAGGGTATTCCCTACCTTAAGTATAGTAATAAGGTAATAGGGTATATATATAGTATTAATAGTAATACTTATAAGTGTGTAAGTATTAGTAGATCTTTTAGGTGTTTAAGTTAATTAGTTAGTAACTCCCTCCTAAAAGGTCTATTAGTAGGGATATTACTATTAGTATTCCTATTATAATTATACTTATACGCTTATAGTTAGATAATACCTATAATTACTAGTATAACCCCTTAAGTAGTTAAGACCTAGGTTTAATCTAAGTAATTAGTAGGTACTAGCTAACTATTATAGGATAATAGGTATATACTACCTATACTATAATATAGTACTAGAATACTAACTATATAAAGTTAGGGTAGTATCTTAGTATATAGGGCCCTTCTTAAGGGGTAATTATAATAGAATTACTAGTAAAAGAGGGCCTAAAATTTAGCTTTTATTTAATATAAGACCTATTATTAATATACTACTATTCCTAACTCTATATCTTATTATAATTCTAAATCTTCTCCTTAAGTTACTAATAGTAAGAATAATAAGTAGTAAATAAAGTAGTAAAATTAACTTATATATAAAAGGGTTAAGTAATACTACTAAAACTATAAGGTAAGGGTCCTAAAGTACTAGTAAAAAATAGCTAGGTGTTATAGCCTCTTTATAAGCTACCTTTCTTTATTATATTAAAGAACTTAAGGTATAAACTAGCCTTTTATATACTAAGAAACTAAAGTAGCTTTTAGAAAAATTTATTAAAGAAAAGAGTTATTAGTAATCCTCTAGTAATTCTTACTTTAGTTATAAAAAAGAATATACCTATAAGGAAATTACTAAACTAAAGCTTTATTTTAGCTTATACTAATAAGAAGTATAAATTAATAACTTATAAGTAGCTATTAAAGCTACCCCTTAAAAATTTAAGAAACCTTATAAGTAGATTTTACTTATAAAAAATAATATAAATAAGAATATTAAGTAAAATAAGACTAATATATTAACTTACTTTATAAAGACTAAAAATATCTAACTAAAAATTATAATTACTTTATAAAATAAATAAAGATATTCCTCTAAGATACTATCTATAAAAAGCTAAATATTATATAATCTATTATAAAGGCTTACTAATTAAAAAATTAAGACCCTAAATAATTTTATACTTATTTAGATTTACTAAAAAAGAAGTTCTCTCTAAAGTTATAAAAGGAGTAAGCCTTAAAATTCTTTTATAGGCTTATAAATAACTTATAAAAGGCTATATAAAAGAATACTCTTACCCTTCTAAAAGAGTATACTAAAATAGTTAAGCTAACTTAAAGAATATAGGGAATAATTTATAAAAATAAAAGTAGACCTATAGGCCTTAGAAATAATAGTAAAAAGGGGTAGAAATAAGGCTTTAACTAAGAAAATAATATATTATAATAAGAGAATAAGTAACCTAAGAATAATAATTATAGTAGCTCTATTTAATACTATAATTATAATAAATTTAGGTATATAGCTAGGGATTATTATAAGCCTAAAAGGCCTAAGGATTTATTAGATCTAACTTTAGCTAAAATATAAGAAGTATTTAGGAATACTAAAAAATTATAGGGAAAAAAAAAAGGGATAAAAAAGCCCCTAACTCTTTATTCTAACTAAAAATAAGAATAACTTATTATTTTTATACTAAAATATAAGTAAAAACCTACTAAAATACTTTAGATATATTTACTAATATTAATACCTATATAGAATATAATATTATTTCCTAGTAGTTTATAAAATAGCACTTACTTAAGTAAGTAAAAGTATAAATACCTATACTAAAGGTAGTAGGATAGTTATATATCCCTACCTATAGGGTATATAAAGTCCCTCTAACTCTTACTAATACTTAAGGGATAACTAAGACCTTTACTAAAGACTATATAGTAATTAATTAGGATTTATACCTAAAGAGAAGTCTTATACTACTATTAATAATAACTATTAAGGACCTAAATATCTTCTTAGGTAAGAAGGATTAATAGTAGTAATTTAAAATTACTTCTTAAAAGACCTAAAAAGTACTAAAAAGCTACTATTTTACTAAGAAATTCTAATATATATTAAGGATTTTTACTATAGTTATACTACTAAAACTATTACTATTACTAAATAAAAAAGAAGTAAACCTAAAAGAATACTAAAAGATCCCCTAGGAATTACTCTCTATAAGTAATATCCTAAATACCTTTAATATATTAATACTATCTTAGTATTAGAGTATAGATTATAAGATTAAGCTTATAGATAAGATAATACCCCCTTAGGGCCTTATTTACCCCCTCTTACTAAGAGAACTATAAGCTCTTTAAGACTATATTAATAAAAATATATAATTAGGGTAGATTAAGAGGTCTAAAAGCCTTACTAAAGTACTAATTATATTTATACTAAAAAAGGATAATACCTTTTAACTTTATATAGACTATTATAGTCTTAATAAGGTTATAGTTAAGAATTAGTACTTTTTACCCCTTATTTTAGAGATTCTTAACTAAATTACTAAAGTATAATACTTCTCTAAAATTAATATTAAGAATATATATTATTATATTTATATTACTAAAAGGTATAAATAGAAAACTACCTTTTAGATATAATATAGGCTTTATAAGTATTTAGTTTTACCTTTTAGGTTAACTAATACTTTAGTAATATTTTAGAACTATATTAATATAGCTCTAAAAGAGATTATTAATATATTCTATATTATTTACCTAAATAATATACTAGTTTTCTTTAGGGATAAAGAAGAATATATAAAATATCTCTTTATAATTCTTAGATAAATATAAGAAGTAAGGCTTTATATAAAACTATTAAAATATAAATTTTACTATAAGTAGGTTAAATTCCTAAGGTTTATCCTATCTATTAATAAGGTTTTAATAGATCCTTAGTAGGTAGAAGTAGTTATATTATAGTTAGAACCTAAAACCTATAGGGATATTTAAGTCTTTTTAGGATTCTATAACTTCTATTAGAGATTTATCTAAGGTTACTCCTAAATAGCTTAGCCCTTAACTAATTTACTAAAGGGAAGTAAGGATAAAAAAAAGCTAAGAAGTATAAAGTTTAGACTTTCTAAATATATTATATTTAGAAGCCTAACTCTTACCTTCTAATTAGCTCTTCTTTTATACTATTTTAATCCTAAAAAGCTATTAAGAATTAAAACTAATATATTTAAATATACTATAGTAGGGATATTATCCTAACTAAATAGTATAAGAGTATAATACCTTATAGTATTTTAGTTTAAGAAGTTTAATAAAGTAGAACTTAATTATAGTATTTTAGATTAGGAGATACTAGTAATAGTAGAGTTATTTAAAGCTTAGTAATACTATATTAATAAGGTAGTAATACCTATAGAAGTCCTAACTAATTATTAAAACTTATAAGGATTTATATTATAACTAAAATTAAATAAGAGATAAGCCTAATAGTATATATATTTTATATTATATAATTTTATAATCTAATATTAGAAGGAGAATACTAACCTTATAGATAGGCTATTAAGGTAGCTAAATTACTATATAGAAAGGTAGCTAAATACTAACCTTCTTAATATATTATAAAATAAAGTACCCTTATAAAAAGATACTCTTAACTAGACTAAAGTCTAAGATATATATAAGATATAAGTTATTATAAAAAGATAAGCTAAAAAAATAGCTTAAAATAAAAAGTCTTATAGTAAGGACGTATTAAACTTTTTTACTAAAGTAATTAGGAAACTTTAAGTAATAGATAGAGAAGTAAAATAATACCTAAAAGCTATAGAGATAAAATAGGAAGGCTAAAATTAGTCCCTCTCTAAGTAAGGACTATTATATTATATAGGTAAAGTCTATATTCTATAAGAAGCTAATATAAAATAAAAGATATTATCCCTATACTATAATAATTTACTAGTAGGTTATTTTAAAAGAGAAAAAATAACTAAATTAATCTAAAGGAAATTCTACTAAGAGATACTATAAAAAAATATAGTAATATATATTAAAGGATATAATATATACTTAAGTATAAAGGTAAAACCTTATAAACTATATAGAATACTATAATCCTTACTACTCCTAAAATAACCTTTTATAAAAATCTTAATAGACTTTATTATAAGATTAGTTTTTATATAGTATAAAGACTAAGAGGTTAATATAATATTAGTAATTATAGACTAATTTATAAAGTTTTATATATATATAGTAATAAGTATAAGTATAATTACTATAAAACTAATATAAATTATCTATAAAAGGGTAGAGTTATAATATAATATTCTAAAGGGAATTATAATAGACTAAGGTTCTATATTTATAAGTAACTTTTAGTTAGAGTTATACTACTATAGTAAGATTAAGAAGAGGCTTTTTATAGCCTTTTACCTATAAATAAATAGCTAAATAGAAGTAGCTAATAAGGTAATAGAATATTACCTAAAGTACTTTACCTTAATAAAAGAGGGGAATTAGCTATTACTATTACTATTAGTAGAATTTACTATAAATAATAGTAAGAGTAATATAATAAGATTAAGTCCTTTTAAAGTACTACTAAGGTATAACCTAAAGCTCTATATTAATATTAAGAATAACGTCTATAAAGGGGGAGCCTAAAGCGTTAAAAATTACCTAAAGAAACT
>MU844542.1:67944-147204 GCA_030867245.1 Colletotrichum eremochloae | reverse complement strand
CCCCCCCCCCCATTCGTCCGTCCCTTGGTCACCTGGCAGACGCCCTCACATCATGAGGAACTCCTCCATGCACTCGGCCGGCCCGATGAAGGCGACGTACCCGTCCGGCCGCACGACCACCACGCCCGCGCCCCCGCCGCCGAACCCGTACCGCCTGTGCAGCGCGCCGTCCGGGTCCCTGTACCCGCCGCGGCCGACCGTCTCGCCCGCGTACACCTTGACGACGCCGTAGTCCTTGAACCGGCCGTCCGTCACCAGCTTCTCCTCGGCCCGCTCCAGGCCCTCCTCGTCCGCGTCCGTGCCGGCGAAGAGGAAGACGGTGTGGTCGCGCGCGCTCGTCAGACCCAGCAGCCACCCGGCCTTCTCCCCTCGCTCGTCCGCCACCTCGCCGTCCGGCGCCCGCCACCCGCCCCGCACGGGGCCGTCGAACCCGATCGCCGTGCCCACGATCGGGCTCCGCCGGTACTTGATGGCCATCTGCGAGGCGAAGGTGACGGCCGACAGCCGCCGCGCCCGGCTGCCCCAGAACCGCGGCACGACCCACGGCATCAGCGCGTTGCGCACCGCCGTGAAGAAGGCGTTCTGCGACGCCACCATGTTGAACATGCGGTCCGTCCCCGCGAGCAGGCGCCGCCCCACCGGGTGCCGCTCGGCGTGGTACGTGTCGAGGAAGCCCTCGTCCTTGTCGCCGCGGAGCACCGCCGCCAGCTTCCACCCGAGGTTGACGGCGTCCTGGATGCCCGTGTTCATCCCCTGCCCGCCCACCGGCGAGTGGATGTGCGCCGCGTCGCCGGCCAGGAACAGCCGCCCGTCGCGGTACTTGTCGACCCCGCGGCAGCTCCACCGGAAGCTCGTGAGCCACAGCGCCTCCTCGATCTCGAACCCGGGGCCCATCTGCTCGCGTATCATGGCCTCGAACTCCTCCACGTCCGGGTCGCCCTCGCGCTTGCTCTGGGACGACCGCTCGCCCAACAGGCGGACCACGCCGTCCTTGAGCGGGAAGGCGATCATGACCCGGCTGCCGAGGAAGAGCGAGACGCGCTCGGTGTCGTAGTCGCCCCGGAGCCGGGCGTCGCAGAGGACGAACGGCTTCGGGTACTGCGCCCCCTCGAACGACACGTTGGCGCTGTGCCGCACGACGCTGTGCGCGCCGTCGCACCCGACAATGTACTTGGCCCGCAAAATCTCCTTCTTCTCGGCCTCCGCTTCCTCTCCGGACTCGCCGCCGCCGCCGCCGCCGCCGCCGCCGCCACCCCGGACGAGCGTGGCCGTGGCGCGGACGCCGTCCTGCTTGATGTCGCTAGCCGTCACGCCGCGCTCGACGCGGCCGCCGTAGGCCTCGAGCTGGCGTAGCAAGGCGGTCTCGGTCTCGGCCTGAGAGATCCACAGGGGCAGCGGGAAGCGCGTGTTGTCGATGCCGAGGTCGTCAAAGGTGCCGGTGACAAGGTGGCGCTTGTTGCAGAAGACGTTGACGCCGGGGCCGTTTTTGCCGCTCTTCAGCATGGACTCGGCGATGTGCGGGTGGCGTTGGAGGAGCTCCATCGAGCGGCACTGGACCACGAGCGCGCGCGACTTGTTCGACGGCTCGGTCAGCTTGTCTATGATGCGGAAGGGGATGCCCTGCACCGAGAGCTCGAGGGCGAGGGTGAGGCCCGTCGGGCCGGCGCCGATGATGAGGACGTCCGTGTTGCTCATCTTGGGCAGGCGGCGCGCGGAGGGCTTTGGGGAGGTGGTGGTGGAGGAGGTGGCGGAGGGGGTGGATGTCGAGGAGGTGGAGGAGGTGGGCGACGTCAACGACGTCTTTTCGGTGGGTGACTTTGGTGAATGCATTTGGTGATTATGCTTTTGTGATTCTCGATTCTCTTGGTTCCCTTGCCGTGTCAATGCCGAGCAACGAAAACAACCACCGCTCCCTATTTGAGGCCGGAGGAGAGGGTGGGGGGATGGCAACTTAAATAACGTTGCCGCGGTTGCCATTTTCTTTTTTCGTGCCGCCAATCGTATACACTACACAGAGTGTTCAGCGAAACGTTCAGTGAGACTCGATATGCTTCGGCGAGCTCAGAGTTTCCAATGGCCCGACATCAGCTGAAAGAGTCCATCGGGGGTCTCGCCATACTAGGCTCCACAGCTCATGTCCTGGCGCATGTCAAGCTCTCGCTCTGGGAAACCCGAGGATATGGTTTACCGTGGGCGCCGGGCGAAGTGGCATGTAGGGCGGCGCTATGTTGATCACGGGAGTGTAAGGCTGGCGGCACTAGCCACGGCGCCCTTCCTGGCGGGAGTGGCCATTGGAGGGGAGGGGGCGAGGGCTGGGGCCGGATTGCGAGCGAAGGACCATGGGGTGCTGAGTTGGCCATGTTTCCCACATGAGGTTAACTGTGCATTGGAGCCGACGTGTTTGTGCTGTGCCTGGCGTGGCTGCTGCTCAGCATTATCTTGGTCGGGATGCTGGATGCGTTCCCCTGCCGAGTGGTTGGAGCCGTGTTGGAGACGGACGGTTGGCATAGAGTCACGTGAAGGGACGGCGGTCGGGGGTCCAAGCCACCGATGCACAACCCTCGATACGATATGCAAATTGGGGGCGTCGGGGCCCTTCGTATGCAAGCTAAGCTATGCACAATCCTGCAAGACGACTAACAGGGTTTGGGCGATGATGCTATCGGAGAGAGAAGGGGGACATTAATTATCGTTGTCTTCGGGTGATGCAGAAAAAGAACCAGATTAGGGTGAAGCCGTGGCGGATAGAGAGATAGGGCGCGTTTGCCTTTGGGGTCGTTAAAGCGGGCAGTCGAGGGTTATTCATGCCTTTGAGGGTTTTCTGGGGTTGTTTCAAGATGCATCTAAACCAGGAGGGCCGTTCCCCAACCCTTGGGATTGTGGGCGAGGGGAATGCGTCTGATGTTTTTCTTTTCGGAGGGAAAGTTGATAGTTTAGAAGTCGATCACCCTCCTGAACCTTGGGCTTCCTGGAGGGACCACAGGCCTGCCGTTGACTGCTGTCATCAGGGATGAACATTTTCTTGATAGTCCCTGCGGTGCCTGCTCGACTCCGATGATGCTGGTTTGGACGTGCAGGGCTTCTTTCAAGCGTCCAAAGTCTTGGAATTCATGGCTCAATGCTGGTTGATGCCGGCTGGATGGGACGGGCGTGCCTTTTCTTCAGAGGGTCTTTGCTTTATTGCCTGATTCGGACAGCGGCCTGTCATGCAATTGGTCGCTGCCACATGGCGCTGTCAGATCGCGTGGCACGGGATGGATACACTGCCTACCTAGATGGCTGCAGCAAGTCGCCGGTAGATTTGCTACATGGGCTTACTTAGATCATTCTTCTTTTGTTACCTATTCAATCCTCAGAGATGCAGGAATGCGCAATCTCCTCTGTTCCGCCATCTTCATTATCTCTGCTAAAGGTGATTGATTGCCGTTTAATGCCTTCTCCGTCGTGGAATGCATTTGGCGGCTGATTCGCAGCAGGTCGGCAGTGGCTTATCGGAACGATGCTCTCTTAAAAGGCATCTTCGGCGCAGATGCATTTTCGACAACGATGCAGCAAACAAGACTGTCGTCTTGTCGTCATGCGGCATTACCATTTTCCATTCCATGTTTGTTTTCTTATTCCTCTCTTTTCTTTTTCTCTATCCCCTTATCTCGAATTGATGAGAATGTGGCGCAGTCTATCAGAGCACCTAGGTACCTATACAGTAGATACAGAGTGTGGCGTCGGCCACAGCAGGACAGAGCGACTGTTTCACCGTGCGGGACCTATTGCGTCCGAGATATATGGGGAAAAAAAGTCTTGCTGGCATTCCATTCAAGACCTGCGTTTGCAATCAACACATGTCCACCACGATACTCTGACTCTGAACTCAATGAATGTGAGAGTTGCAAGTACATCCATCGTGACTTCCCTACTCCCCTCCCCACTGTGGGTCGTTTGTGGTGGGACAGGCGCACGTGCCAAGTAGAGACGCTGCCAGAAATCGAAAACTCCACCAGGGGAATCCCAACCGTCCTTTTGTCACCCGTTCATCGCGCGCGCGCGCCTCTACTGAAAGACAAGACGCGTCTTTTCTTCGTCACCATGCTTACAGATGATGACATCTCAGATCAAGATTGGGGTACAGTATCAGCAACTGCCGACAAGCTCTACGCAAACAATTCGCGTACGTCTTGCTCCCCAGCTCCATATGTCTATGTATCCTTAGGTATTGCCCTTCATTCTAATGCCCTCCCGTAGCCATGAGTAGCAAGCGCAGCCAATCGTTTGGCAGCGGGTCGCTCCCCTCTCCACCAGAGCCGAAGCGACCACGGCATGACAGCACCGAGCCTCCAGACTGCAACCCGTTGGATGACACCAAGGCGCTGACGGAGAAGTTGATATCGGTTGAAACGATGTCGTTCGAGGAAATGGTGAGCTGCATCATGACCATGGGCACGCAGGGCGTAGACCAATCCCTCCGCGGCAAGAAGAAAAAGCCTGCATACTATGTAGTCTGGGTTGGCAGAGACTGGGGCATCTACACGCAATGGGATGAATGTAAAAGCCAGGTGCACGAAGTCAAGGGCGGACAACGTGAGTTGCCCGTGGGATCTTATCCAAGCCAGTGGTTCTCAAGCTGACGTGCCTTGGTGCAGAAAAGGGCAGAATCAATTATACAGAAGCTGTGAGGGAACAGTCCCATCTGTACAACTAACACGAAGCTGACGTACCCTCAGGTGAACCTTTTTAAGGAGAAGCTCCTTGAAAAGAATGCAGAAGATCTTCGCAAGCAGCTCAAGTTGAAGCTCGAAACGAAGCTAGATAAGCTATATGACGAGCTCTGCGAGCAGGCCTGCGTTGAGCAACGCCCCTCCGCCGCTCCCGACAATGCCGCCGCCACGTGGCCTTCTGATCATGACTCGAAGCCGATCCTGCAGCCAGAATACGTGCTATGCAAGGAACAACGAGAAGCCATGGACCTTGCCGAGGAAGGCTACAACTTATTCATTACTGGGTACGTAGTCACCGCACTGAAGACGCCGTCTCATGTAGTCCAACCACGTCTACGTGGCATGCTTCAACTTACAGCTTATTCTGAATGCTCGCAGCTCGGGTGGATGCGGCAAATCGGTTCTCGTCAAGGCACTCGAGAGGAAGTTAAGAGCCATGCGTAAGAAGGTCTACCTAATTGCACCCACCGGTCAGGCCGCAGTCAACATTGGAGGAAGAACATTGTTCAGCTTCGCCGCCTGGGTACCGGACGATTCGAAGAAGCCGATCGCTGAGCTTAAGGAAAAGTCGCATCGTGCAAAGGTCGCTAAGCGGTTCATCGCAGCTGATGTTCTTGTCATCGACGAGATCAGCATGGTCGAGAACCAGTGCTTCAATCGACTCAGTGAAGTCATGCGCGAGGTCCGACAAGCATCGACAGATGGAGAGATCAGAAAGAATGCCCATAAACCGTTTGGAGGCGTGCAGGTCATCGTCGTCGGCGACTTTTGCCAGCTACCTCCGGTGGATCCTTTCAAACACTGCACTGAGTGCTCCAGAGCCATGGAAAAGGAATATGACAAGAAGACCAAGGAGACTGTCTCGTTCTCTTGTCCCGAAGGCCACGGCCGCTTTATGGAGCACGAGAAGTGGGCGTTCAAGTCTTCCGAGTGGGAGAAGTGCAAGTTCAAGTACGTGCACCTGACACAGATTCATCGCCAGCAGGATGAGCAGTTCATTAGGGTCCTCCAAAAGTCCCGCTTGGGCAAGGAGCTCGACAATAGCGACGTGGACCTTCTTCTTAACCATGAACCTGTCGAGGTTGATGACGGGGTTCGGTTGTTTAGTCTCATAACAAGCGTCGATGGCTACAATGAGAGGAAATTTGAAGAGCTTCCCTCCCTCCCAGTACAGTATCCGTGTCTGGATTTCAACAGAAAACCGCTTCGCGCTTCGCCGAACGAGGACGATGCGTACGATGTAGGCTCCCTCCCCTATAAAGCGGCCCCTGAAATTGCCACATAAGTTCCGCCCTCTGATGAGCTGACGCCGCAGTACTTTCCCTATCAACGCTACTCCGATTTGCTAGAACTCAAGGTCAACATGCCTGTCATGTTGCTCGCAAATGTGAGGTTACCTGCCCCACTACTAGTTTGAACGTAGAGATGGAAATGAGTTGCCAAGTTTACTTTACTTACCCAAATCATCGCAGATCGACCTACAGAGCGGACTCTGCAATGGCAGCCAGGGCATCATTTGTAGATTCGTGCCCGGATCCCTCGTTCCATTACCTGACCCACCACAATCAGACAATTACGTCGACGACCCAGACGGCTTCAACATTGCCATGGAAAGATACCTAAATATCAACAGATTTATGCGAGCACCGGGAACGCCCGATGAGTGTGAGTAGTAGACCCTCTTGCTTCATTTCTTCCGACCGTCTGCTCACGCCTCACGTCTAGTCCCCGAGGTCAAGTTCCACAACGGCCGCAGCTGTATCATTGGCCCTGACTGTGCCGTCAACCAGGTTGGCCATGAGCGGCCCTACACCCTCGTATCGCGGACGCAGATCCCTCTTGCCGCCGGTTGGGCCATCACGATCCACAAGAGCCAGGGCATGTCCCTGGACCGCGTCATCGTCAACCTAGACAACATCTTCGCGAAGGGGCAGGCCTACGTGGCGTTGAGCCGGGCGCGGTCTCTCCGGGGCCTCAAGGTCGAAGGGACCAACAGGGAGAAGCTGAGGCGGGCCATGAAAATTGACCCCACGGTGAAGAAGTTTATGGATCAGCTCGAAGCTGAAATAAAGTTGGCCCGAGCCGGGACATCAATTCAGTGGTCGGAAAATTAGTGTCAGGCCGAGGTTTTGGAGAAGAGCTTTTCTATGCCACAAACGGCATGATGAACCTCAATGCTTTTGTGCAGCAGGATGGTATTTTGAGAAGCCATGAAATACCGTTGCACTGCTCGATCAAAACCCATAGGGGGAGGAGGCCTTTTTATACTCTGTCAGTTTGATATTGTTATTTGGATTCTGGGTACCTAGGATAAGCGTTCTGGAGTAAAGGATCTGGCGTCGCAAAAGCTGCACTGAGAATGTCAAGGCGTATATAATGCTTTCAACTGGAGACAAGGTTCAAATTTCCGAGCCCCTGGGACATGATGATCATGAATACCACGCGCGGAGTCCACAGGAGATGTTTGCAGATGAACATTCAACAGCGGTGAGTTCCTTCAGTGTTTGGCGCGGCGAGCGGGGCTTTCGACTCTTCAGCAAACTAGGTAAACGTTTCACGAATATTCATTTTCTTTATGGCCTGTTTAGTCTATCCGATTCCCAGTAGGTGTCATGTAGCACATATCCGTCACAGCCCGCCGACTGCCGCCTCTTGTTTTATCGTAAAAATAACCCTTTTTTATTTATTTTTATTCAACCCAAGTCGTAGGAGCATGTCTTTTTTGTTATCATGCTTTCCGCACTTCCGACTTTTCCAAGCCCCCGCCCCTTCTCTAGCCGTTCAAGTACTATCGCAGGAGGAATCGGCGCCGGTGGCCCCGTTGGCCGTGCAGGACTCGCGGAACTTGCAGTTGTCGAGGGGGACGTCGTAGTTGACGGCCTGAGTGTTGGCGATGCACTTCAAGACTCCCCCCCGCTCCTCGGTGTATACCGGCCAACCGGGGCTCTTGGGCGCGTCCCTGTTGCTGAAGTTGCACACGGTCGCCGTGATGGTGTCGTTGGCGGTGCCGTCGGAGTTGGTGCAGTGGCATGACGCGTAGGCGGCGCCGCAAGCGTTGGCGCCAGCGAAGAAAGCGGCGGGGAAGATGAGAGCGGACTTCATTGTGAAGAGCGAACGTGTCTGTTTAGAAGCGAGTGTGTATAGTAGCGAGTGTGGCTTTGGTAATTTAAGGAACGTTGTGATGTTGGTGCTGATTAACTATCCGTGGGTCGAGAGCAGAGAACCTGCCGACGTTTTATACGCTTGAACTGTTTTCGTTGTAGAAACGCTTGATGATGTGGATTATGCTATAGTAGAATGCAACGCCTTTGACCAATACGTTGCCGGCAATACCGCGATCCAGCCATAAGGGGGCTGACCGACTTGAGGGGAATACCCCACAAGATCGTGTATATTTGTTAAAGCCGGGCTTCCGTTCGGGGAACCCGAACCTCTCAGCGGCGATCATAATCTGTACAGCAGCATGCGGACCTGACTCGTGCAGGGAAGTGCTGCCCCAAATACAAGCTTCGCATCCTTGTGTGTATTTTTAACTCGGCTTTACACGCCGTTACCCCCCTTGGCTTCGATTTCACGCATTGTCTTCGAAACATTCCTCATCACGTTGCACACCGAAGCCCGTCTTGCCCGGTCTCCCTGCGTTGGCTTCCGTCGCGAAAATTGACGGACTCGGGACGATGTCGAAACACCGAAGCCGGTCTTCCTCGGGATTGGCCTTGGAACACTTTGTTAATCTTGGAGCATTCTACGCAGTCAACAGCAGTTGCTGAAGCCCACTTCGGTAACGGCAAGACCGTCGTTGCTTTATCCTCTGGCTACGCTTCGCACAGGCTCAAAGTCCGATTGAGTCTTGGCCAGCCACCAGTAATACATTGGCACAGCCCTCTTCATTCAGCAAAGACTGTTGGCAAGGCTCAAACAAGGTTCGTGGTCACTCCTTGAACTATTCACGGCCCTATCATATAAGACTTGCATTCAGGCCAGTGTTCTAGCTGAACTTGAACCTGCGCTGAAGCAGATGCAAATGGACTTGGGTACACCACGCTACCATCCTGAGCCGCGGACTTTTGAAAACTAGAACGAACCAATACGAATGCATGCGTACCATGGCATGCAGGTCAACCCGTTCTAGTCCCCACAACGATGGCCTGCGTACAGCCTAAACTCATTAGTGTGCTTCTTGCGGGTTGAAAGATGTGGTTATGAAGCTCTCGCGCCCAACTCTTCTTATTTGGTCGTTCTACGGTCTACGAACGATGCCAGGAGGTGTATGAACAATGGCTGCTGAGCCACTGGGACTAGAATAGGCGTCGCATTTGTCTCTGTTGTTAGGGACTGTCAGGGTTTCAATGAGCGAAACTTAATATGGAGACACAACGTCTGTGCTCCTCCTTTCTCCCAAATGTGACAGCGTATGACCAGGTTCCAAGGTGTTTTCTCAACCGCCGCGATGACTGCCCTGGCAACTGCCGCGAACCCAAGCGTGCTCGCGTACTCTTCTGTCTACTTGGGCGTCTCAGAGCATTCAGGCGCTTGATCTCGCTGAGATATCAGAATCAGCGTTGCCTCAAAGGTAAGCAAAGTGTTTTCCTTAGCTCGCACGCATACGTCCGCGCTAAGTTTGCTGCGGCCACAAGCTCCACAACTCCTCAAGTCCTCCATCGCCACCGCCGCGATCGCGGCCACAACAATCGCGGGGCCATCAATGATCTTGGTATAAGAAGGGCCAGATTAGTTGCCGTTGGGTCGGTGACAACCGGCAGGCGCCCGGCATTCTGTGGTCTTTTTTATTGGTACATATAGTTGTCGATTGAACTAAATTCCTTTGGTTCCAGGAGTTGGAAGTTGTAGTACACGGGCTAAGTCTCTTTAAAAGATAGCAGCCTGCTTGGTAAAAGTAGCACTCAACCGCTTGGTACAATGATTACTAATTTGTATTTTTTTAGACTGCTTTGCGATATTGAAAGCCGCTGTGTCGCAAGATATGTAACATAGTAATTACCCCGGAAGCTATTAGTTTCTGTAATCGGTATATTGCCGGGCAGAGCAACCATCTCGTCCCTCATCGCCACATGGTGCAGGTACATCTCAAACACACTCCCAGCTGTCGGGTGTACTAGGATCGCCTTGGCCCTTGAACACGTTCCGCGCCGGGTATTTGCAGTGCTTCCTTTGCAGGTCAATCTCGCCCGTCGCCGTCTTCCGGCTGCCGAGGATGTAGTCCGGTGCGACGCCCTCCTCGACCCACCGAACGATCGCGGACAGCACGTTGGCGTCCGGCTCGTCCGACGCGAACGTGTTCTGGCTGGCGCCGATCAAGCTGGCCCCGGTGCCGCCGTTGCAATGAGACATGCCGGAGATGCGGAAGTAGCGGTAGAATTCGTCCAGCTCCGTCGAGGGGAGGTTCATGGTCCGCGAGACGTGGTCGTAGTACCTCTCCGAGTTGTCGCTGCTGATCGCGGGGTCCTGTAGGCCGTGCCAGTGCAGGATCTTGACGCCTCGCTGGCGCGCGCCGGAGAGGTCACCCTGCCACGTGGACACGTTCCATGGGTCCTGCTGAACGGCGGCCTGGTAATCGTGATAGCCCAGCGTCGAGATATCCCACTCAGTATCGTTGTACAGAGCATACCGCCACCAGTCCATGGGGTACGCATTGGGCTGTCCCCAGAGCAAAAAGCCCGGCAGGCTTGAACCTGGCTGCATTCGAGGGTAGAGGAGCTGGCCTTCCCCGCCGTAGACGGGGGAGAAAACGGCACGAACAGTCTCCGCCTGTTCACCCGTCAGGCACGTCCCGGATGAATCGCCGGAGCAAATGAGCCCTTCGGGACGGTACTGGCACAGGTTCGGATCTTCGAGGATGCCGTCCTCCAGCCCGTCCAGGCCGTCGCACTGCTTCATGATGTCGTCATACACCAGGCCCCACTGGGCGGGCGTGAGGAACCGCGAATCCTTGTTGGTGCCGGTCTTGAGGAAGAGCTGACCAGTCCAGTACATGAGGCCGTTGAAGTCGAAGGCGGGCGCGCCGGCGACGATGCCGTCAAAGTCCTCCGGGAACGACTGCGCCTCCTTGAACCCTTGCCGGCCGCCCGTGGAGCAACCGAGGTAGTAGGCCTTTGTGTGGTTCTTGCCGTAGAACTGGGCGGCGATCGCTTTGCCCAGCTCGGCCTCGAGGTGCACGGCGCGGTAGACGTAGTCTTCGACGACGCCTGGATTCTCGTAGAATGGGGCGCCCGAGGTCCCGTCGTGGCCGTTGTTGGTTCCGACGGTGGCGAATTGGTGCGAGGCTCCGTAGTTGATGTCCGCGTAGCTGATGCAGCCGTTCATGCCGCCGTTGCCGACGCCCAGGAAGCGACCGTTCCAGTCGAGCGGGAGCCAAGCCTCGAGGGACACGTTGCTCCTCGGCCCGGTGGTCGCGAGGAGCTCGACGCGGCAGAGGTCGACGTCGGCGACTTGGGACGGTGTTCCACATGACGGGTGGCTATTCGGGAGGGAAACCTTGGTTCCTGCCGCGATGAAGGTCGTCCCGTGTACCGTCGTGTCTGGGAGACTCAGCTGGCCCGCCAAGGACTCGCAGTCCGCAATGGTCGAGCCATGGGCGAACCCGACGGCCAAGGGAACTTGAAGTAAGGAGCGAGAAGGCTTCATAGCTGCGACAAGTAGGTAGCTCCGGCAGATTACTTGGGCGACCTCGTAGGACACAGGACGCAGGGCATGCATCCCATTATTTATTTTCCAAATGCCTGAGCTGCACTCGTTGCGGCCAACTACCGTGGCCACCTCCCGTGAGATCTGCGGCTTGTGCCTGAACCCGCAATCACGCTTGTGCACTGTCTCTTTGGGGGAAGACGCTCCGCAGACGGATCACGATCTGGTTGGTCCCGCAATCGCTGACTACACTCCACTGATACCGGGGGTCGTGGAAATAACCTTGTAAGCCATGAGATTGGGGTCGATCGCCTGCCCAACCGGGGTTAGCAAAGGCCGGGGATGTGCGGGGACAGTTGCTTCTTCAGAGGGGACGCCCGACAGATTTCGAATTCGTACGCGGGGCATGTATCCTCGTGAGGAACAATGATCCACAGTCTCCGTGTCCAGCAGCATGCTATGTGGCATCTCCGAGCATGGTTGCACTCGATTACCTGGGCAATATATCCGACGTCAACGTGGGGGTCTGCGCCAGTCAGGGGGAACAATGCAATTATGAGCAGTCCAGAAAGAGTAGGAAAGGGATTGTCTCCAGGGTTGTTCTTAAACTCGATTTAGTTATGAGCTAACCTGGAATGATGCCAACTGCACTTTTGAATTGGTAAATGAGCATCGTTATCGTTGCTCTAAGACCAGGAGCTTCACAGCCTCCACCCCGGCGCAATGATTTCGGAGGTGAACAGGGGGTTACTTATGCTTGGCAGGCGATGCACGCCGGAGTAGATTTCGTTACCGTCATCTCCCGCGACTGATCCTTGGCCAATGCTCCCTTCCTGCTCCAATCCTTCTAGATCCAGGCCAAAGCGCCGGTTTCTAGCAGACCCGAGCCGACTCTCAGCAGCAAAGATAAGGTCTGCCCCTCTCAATCCGGTATTCGAGAATCATGGATGTAGAACATATGGGATTTCTCAATTCGTCCGTAGCCTCCTGGAAATGAAATGAAGGAAACAGGATGGTTAGGCAATGCTGATAAATTCCAGCAGACTGGACAGCAAATCTGTAGTAACCCGGCAACCCTCTCCAGCTCGCGGAGATGCATGAAAACCACTCCACAACCACGTGGCTATGTCTTCTGGGCCTAGGTTTTTGACATTTCGACGAGAAATGAGGGCATATGCCTGGGAACAAAGCACCGTAGGCTCGCGATCAACATCTGCCTCTGAAAGTTGCTCCATTGTCGGTTGAAACAAGTGGCCTGGTAGGCACAATGGACTTTTTGGATTCATGAGGCGGGTCCTTCGGTTCTGTTCCTCAAGAGTCAGTAAGTAGCCGGTTTCAAAAAACACACGGAAGTAGTACGGTACCATTTGCATCCAAGACCCGTCAAGTGTGGCTGATGTGGGAAACCTTCCGTCTGTACCCGTGGATCGAGCAGGTAGCATCGTGGGACTCAGCTCAAGCGCACAAGATGCGTCGTAGCTTGGAGAGAACGACGAGACCCGCGGCCTAGCAGTAGCTTCGAACGACTGTATCATAGGAGAAGGCGCACAAGAGACTCTACTCCCATCAGCGAGCACGAAACCATCAGCACTGATCTGATTTTGAGGTTCAAGCGATAACTCCCCTAATGAATGTGAAACGATAGGCAGAGTTGTGGAAAGAATCGTAGCCTCGACGGTCTCTTCGTTAAAGATCGTATCGGATGCTTGAAATATTGTGCTGTGACCACTAGGTGGTAGTGCTGGTGATGTGTCACGCTGCTCTGTGCGCATACTGCTACATACAGCGTCACTCTGGCAGCGGAGTTGCGCCAACTCGGACTGCAGAGATTCTACTCGATGCTCGAGAGCAGATATGGTTCTCTCTGCATTACCAAGTTTGGCTTCTAGTGTTGCGATGTACTCTTTCTGGCGAGCGCGATGTCGACGCTGGTTGTTGCGAACCCGCTCCAGGGTGTGCTGAGCCGAAACTCGCTTGCCTCTGGACCGCGTCGGAGAACCCAGTTTGGTGGCCATTCCGATTGCTCGCTGATGCTATCGGTGATTGAAATCTTTGATTTCCCACTTTGGACCTTCACGCGCTTATCGTCCGGGATCTTGATGATGTTCAAAGGAGTGAGCTGGAAAGAGAGCAGGTCGGTCAGCAGTAATTACTGGCCCCCTACTTAGACTGCTTACCCCGCATGGATGGATGTATTACCACCTTGGCCGGGTTTGAGGGCTACACGTTCCTTTCTTTGGCACACGCTTGCCAGCTGGTGTTGACGCTAAAGCAGATGTGTAGCATGATCGACCCAACCGCGAAGATCCCATCATTGCTTATATTCCGACAAACTGTGAATTTGAGACTGCAAAAGTTAAAAATGTCGACATACAAACTTTATTATTTCCAAGTGAGAGGTCATTATTCGATTCCCACCCAGGGTTGTCAAGGCACCATTATCCACATCCATCCATTCTGCCACTGCATAACGTTTGGATTCCCATAAAAACATACAAGCCCTCCAGTCTATTTAATAGATATCTAGAAGATATATCGTTGCTCCACACTACCCTGTTTCTTTCTTTGGAGCGACAACTTCAGTTGCTCATGTGTGAGACAGATTATTGACGCTTATGCTGAACTAGGTACAATCTGATGTTCCTTTTACTCGCTCGGAATCTAATAATAACCCTTACTCATAGCGTATAATACGCAATCTGAGATTTAACAGTCGCAAGCAGAGATGATTTTGTGCTGGTCGGTCGCGTTTCTCAGTCTACCATCTTGCATTATGTGATCCAACTGGATCTGGTTCTGCCTTGGCAACCCTATACAGTGCAGTCATGACCTTTCCTTCCATTTCATGACACGCCGCAGTTCAAGCATAATCCCCCCAGCAAGCAGATAGGAAACACCTGCGAAGATCTGTGGATACAGATACTCAGTGTTGGAGCCAGGCTTGCGCAATCTTAGGGCGATTGGCTCAGAAACTCCATGGATATGTTAAGACTCAAAGCGTTTGAAACAAAGACTGGGAGGCGGCCTACACGTGGTTGGGATGATAATAGTTATCCAGGTAAGAGAAAGGAGGGCTTGGAAGTCGCCAAGGCCTACTACTTCGGCGCATAGCGGCCCTATAGTCTGAGCACTGTTAGAATATCCCAAGGAAAGACAGAGCTGGTCAGGGATTCATGCTACGAACCATCCAGAAAACGCCGAGTATCGCGCCGCATATAAAGGCAAACGCTAAAGTCAACGCAAAAGTTGTGGCAGGTAGCCACATGGCAAAACAGATGATGCCACACAACAGGGTTAGTATGCCGGCGGTGTCGATTCTTCGGAAGCGGTCACTCGAGATCCCGATAAGCGGCCTTCCCACCGCGGTGCCTAGGTTGAGAACAGCTGTGACATCTGTAGCTTGTGCAGAGGAAAGGCCGATAGATCGGGAGAAGTCGGCGAGGGAGAATATGAGAGTGATGTAGCCGAACATGCTGATGAACGCCCAAAGCAAAAGGAGGCGAACTTCGTGCCTCCGCAGAAGCCGGACGTCAAAGACTAGCTTGTTCGACTTGACCTGCCGACGTCGGTCCCGAATGAGCAGCGTCGCGACAAAGCTGGCGACCAACGTTACCAGCCCCGTAACACGGAGTGCGCAAGGGAGGCCGAGGTTGCGGATCATTGCACCAGTGCCCCAGGAAAAAGCGACGCCACCGACCCCGGAGCCAGCTGAGCTTATCCCGTTGGCGACGCTGCGTTTTGCCGAGAACCATTGGGAAAGAACCGGCAGGCTTGGGACGAAGACTAGTCCGATGCCGGTGCCGACAAGCGCGCCTTGCGTTATGTAGAGGTGCCATACCTCTAATGCGAAGGAAGCGGAGATGAACCCGGTAGACTGTACGGCGGCTCCCACAAGCATGGTGCCGTGTTTTCCAAAGCGGTGGGCCGTATAAGTTGCCAGGGGCGCAGCGATCATGGCAAAAGCGAAGTTGAACCCCCCGATGAGACCGTAGTCCATTGGCGTCGCGCCAGGGAAGAGCTCGGAGGACAGATAATGAGAGAGATAAATGCCGTAAGACTAAATTTCCGGGTTAGCGAAGCTTAGAGACAAGACGTAACGTTGTTGACAAACCGAAGTGACGCCCCAAGTGAAACAGTTCAGGATGAAACATGAGGCCACGATGACCCAGCCATAGCCTCCGTCGGGCGAACAATCTTGTTCAGATTCGAGATGGACCGGTTGTGCATTTTCCATGCGCCCAGGGCTGTTCCCGCTCCTGTTGCTGGCTGGTCCCCCGTGCCTGTTTGGAGTATCATGAAGCATTTTAGCACGCACGTATAGATCCCGATTGGTAAATTTGTAACTTGGATTGTCCAGAAACTAGTTGAATCATTCCACCAGCCTCGTACCCATCGGCGCAATTACCAGTAAGTACATTGCTTGCAGAAAAGACTTACACGTTCCAAACTTATAGCCAGGCAAGAGGCTGTCAGCGATGACATATCGATACCTTGATTCGGTGGTGACAGACGCTTTTGATTGGCTGAGCTGTAAATCAGTCCCGATCGACACGGAATGTGGGTATCGATATGTCACTGGGTAGGTATTGTTGACATGAAGGTTCGATGCCCGCAACGTCGTATTACCGATCGAGATACTACTTGTCTCCTTAACCCCACCGGATTCAAGTATTCCTTTCGGCTGGTAATGAATGTTTTTTTCTTTTTTTCGTCTCAGTAATTGTAGGTTCGCAGAATTCTCAACATCGGTCTAGGTCCTGGATTTGTGATGCATACTTGGCTCATAAGAAGAAAGAGAAACCGTTACGCTAGTCCGTATCCCTATCATTAATAAGGGTAGTCTCTAGGGTACTTACTCCTAGGTTGGGGAAAAAAAGGCATGAGATGACGAGATAATATTGCTATCTCGTCGCCACTTAGCCAGACCCTGTGAAAACGTGGCATAAAGTTAAACACGTTTCCTATCCTCTTCGGGCCCTCTGAAGATACCCTTTTCAATCCCCTCGCATCTTTAGCTCTGTTAACGCCATCTTAGATCATTGGTGTATTCAAGGCGACCCTGAGAGGGCTGTAATATCAATGATTGAAAAATCTCTTACTTGCCATCTGATTTTAACGAGTATTTTAGAACTACTAGTATTTTTTCTATAGAAATTTGCCTCTCTCTTTTCTTCAGGAAGTGGTAGGGAGTTCTATGTCATCTCTTGTCTTTGAAGCTCGGTCAAAACTCGCCTGGAACTGAAGCACTAGGTGGAGCAATCTGCGGTGAACATCATCCAGACTGCCTGACGATCTGACGGGAAAATTCCACCCTACACACTACGGATACTCTCAACCATGTCAAACTTGGCTAGCTGATGCTTGCAAACCGGAACCAGGGAACGTCGGTCGTGCGTGCGTTGTTCCGCCGTTCTCAAGCCCTGGTAGGTGGGAGAGCGGGGCTCCCATTCCCGACATGGAAATCGCAACATCCAACAGCAAACAAACTGAACACCCTGCCATCCTTTCATAAGCACAAATATGATAGTAAAAGTGGAGAGGACTTCGAGGCAGGGATTCCCTCGAAAAGAGGGGTAAACCGAGGTTGTCTGTCTCCTTTATTACAGTACCTCGATCCTTAAGTCACTTGCAGCTCTCGGCCAGTGCACAAACAGCAGACAGGAGTCCAGAAAGATGGCAGATCATCAGCAGAACCAGCCGCCAGTCCAGATAGGAGATGATGTTGCGGACGACGCCTCATCAATTGGAGGCTTCTCAACGGACGAGTCGAAAGCCTCGTTGAGATCCAGCATCCAGCAATTTCGTCGCGAGAATGGACGGACGTACCACAGCATGAGCGACGGCAAATATGCCTTTCCGAATGACGAGCGAGAGCAGGAAAGACTGGACATTGTCAACCACCTGTGGATGTTGACCCTCGACGGGGCCCCTTGTCTGTGTCCAAAGAACAAACCGCATTCCGTCAAACGTGTCCTCGACCTTGGCACAGGAACGGGCATCTGGGCCATGGACTTCGCCGACCTGCACCCAGAGGCGACCGTCATCGGCGTCGACCTCAGTCCCATCCAGCCGGGATACGTCCCGCCCAACTGCATCTTCGAAATCGACGACGTGGAGAAGAAATGGACGTGGACCGAGCGATTCGACTTCATCTTCGCCCGCAACATGAACGGAAGCTTTTGCAGCTGGGACGATGTGCTGGAGCAGGCCTACAACCAGTTGGAGCCGGGTGGTTATCTAGAGATTCAAGATAGCATCTGGCCTCCCGTCTGCGACGACGGCACCTTAAAGGAGGACTCTGCGCTGTACAAGTGGAGCCATCTCCTTGTCGAGGCCTGCAACAAGCTCGGGCGTCCCATCGACAAGACGGACGCGATGCCGGCTAAGATGGCGGCCGTCGGCTTCGAAGACATACAGACTGAGCGGGTCAGGTTTCCAGTCTCGCCATGGCCGAAGGATAAGAAGCTCAGGGAGCTGGGCATCTGGAACCAGGAACAGCTGCTCCCCGGCCTGGAAGCGTTCACTCTCGGGCCCTTCACCCGTGTGCTGGACTGGTCCAAGGAAGAGGTCATGGTACTTTGTTCCAGTGTGCGGAAGGACCTCAAGGATCGGAACATCCATGCTTACTGGAATGGATACGTCATCTACGGACGCAAGCCATTGAAGGCTGACGAGGAACAATCCCAAGAAGCTTAGATGTGCCACGATGCTTTTAACTACAACCGTGTGTCTTGTCACGTATCATTTCATTTATTACTCGTATTCCCTGCCTATATAAGAGCATTGTTTCATATTTTCACTTTTATATAATGCAGCATTTCTATCTTGACTCATATATGCCCTGCCATGCGCTTCAACTCTCAATGATATGCGCCGGTGTCTCCTCCCTTATTTCTTGTCCTCCCTGGTCAAATAGTTCCCCCCGTTTCGTAGACTTTCGGCGGGTTTCCATTCATTGCCACTGGGGGCCTCCCTACCACGATGCGCGGTTTGGTGTCATTTATATACATTCAGGTTCCAGAATTTCGCCTTCAAGCAGGATTGAAAGTCCGATCGATTGAGTCAACCTCAATTCGGCAAAAAAGCCAGGAACGGATCACCGTCTCCGAGGACAACAAGTACATTAATAACTACGTAGGTGAGAGAGTATAGCAGTCGCTGCCCTGCGTTCTTACTTGCGACGTCGCAAGAGCAACATGGACACGGCAGCGAGTATGACGGGCACCACGCTCACCACCTCGCCCAGCCCAGCATATGCGGGCGGGATGCGGAACCTGACCCACGCGCCACTCGCCATGGTGACGGCGAGGACGTTGTAGACGCCGGACCAGGCAAAATTGAAGGCCATCCGGCGGAACGACGCCCTGCTGACGTCGAGCAGGAGCGGGATCCCCTCGAGGCCGTTCATCAGGACCACGTCCGCCGCGCCCTGGGTCACGTCGCTGCCGCCGCCCATCTGTGCGCCGACGTGGGCCTGGGCGACGGCGACTGCGTCGTTGGTGCCGTCTCCGCAAAACAAGACGTGTCTGGTCCCGTCTTTCATGAGGGCGGACACGTAGTCGCGCTTCTCCGTCGGTGTTCGCTCGCCGGCGACGTGCTCCGCGGGGATGCCGACGGCGGCGGCGACCGCCTCGACGGCCACGGTCTGGTCCCCGGACACGAGGTGGACCGCGATGTTGCGGGCTTTGAGTTCAGCGATCACCCGGAAAGCTTCCGGCCGGATCTGGACGGCAAGGCCGAAGACGACGAGGGGGATCGAGTCCCTAGCCACAACGAGGGCGGTCAGGCCGGCCTGTTGGAGACGTTCCACTTCTCCGTTCGAGTCGGCGTTGGTCCATCGCGCGTTTCCGGCCTGGAGACTCGAGTCCTTGTGACATGCCTCGACGCCTGCGCCGGGGATGACTCGGACGTTGACGACTTCGGACATGGGCTTGACGCCTTGCTTTTCGAGATACCCCCCAACCGCGGCAGACACTGGGTGCTTGCCACCGCCAACGAGAGCTTTTGCTAGGGCCAGGTTCTCGTCCCTGTCTCCTCCGAGGTTGACCTGCTCGACTACGGTCAGCTCCGCTTCGGTGATGGTTCCGGTCTTATCAAAGACAACGTCGGTGGTCTTCCGGGCGCCTTCGGTGGTATCAGCGGACTTGATGATGACGCCCTCCCTGGCTGCGATGCCGCCGGCGACAACCAGGACCATGGGGACCGCAAGGCCGAGGGCGCAAGGGCACGCGACCGCGAGAGTGGCCACGGCGTATGTCACAGCGTTGCCGACGCTCTTCCCGGCGCTGTAGCTGAGGACTCGCATCCCGATGGCGACCCAGATGACAAAAGTGAGGACGGTGACGGCCGCCATGGCGGGGACGAACCAGCCGGCGACCTTGTTCGCCAGGTCCTGCAGCGCCGGCTTGGAGTTGGCGGCCTCTTCGACCAGCTGGGCTATATCCGTGACGGTGTTCTTCCCGGGCAGACGGGTGAGCCGGGCGACGACCGTGCCGTCGCCATTGACGGTGCCGGCGATCAGGTTATCGCCCTTCTTCTTGACGACGGGGAGGGATTCCCCCGTGAGCATGGACTCGTCTACTTCCGTCTCCCCGGAAACGATCAGGCCGTCGGTGGGAACGCGCGAGTGCGGCAGGACCCTAAAACGGTCGTCGTACTGAAGCAGGCGGGCGTCGATCTCGCGGTCGCCGCCGTTATCCTCGCCATCACCGACGAGCACGGCCGTGTTGTTCTGCTTGGAGCGCAGCGACACGGCGGCGACGGCCTGGACCCGGGCGAAGGCAGCGACGAGGCGGCCGGCGAGGATCAGGGTGACGAGCATGGTGCTGGTCTCGAAGAAGTGGCCCTCGTCCAGCGGCCTTCCGGCCATGTCGAAGCCGAACGCGACGACCGAGTAGACGTAGGCGGCGGTGATGCTCATCACGACGAGCATGTCCATCTCGACGACGCCGCTGTACCAAAGAGCGGACAGGGCCGGGCGGTAGAACTCGGGAACCGCGACGGCCTGGACCAGGGTGCCGAGGACCAGGGATACCACCCCCTCCGTCTTCTCGTCGAGGACCAGATCCTCGCTCCACGCCAGCACCGCGACGGGAACGGTGAGCGCAGCGGTCAGGGCGGTCTTGGCGAGCTGGTCCCAGAGACGGCGGCGGCTGTTCTCCAGCTGGGGATCGCCGCGGGGCGGGGCCAGGCCGCCTCCGCAGCGGTCCCCGACGAGGGCGAGGAGGTCGCGGGCGCCGATGACGGCCGGGTCGTAGGCGAGGCGGACCGTTTTCTTGTCGAGGCACTTGACGTCCGTGACGCCCCGCGGCGGTTCCGCGGCGAGCCGTTTCCCCTCGGCCGCCGAAGCAGAGAGGAGCAGGAAGTGGTCCCCGCCGACGACCCTGCTGAGCGAGAAGCCGCTGGCCGCGGCGGCGAAGCGGATGACCTCGTCGGCGTCGGCGACGGAGATGTCGAGGCCGAATTCGCCCCTGCCGTTGACGAAGTTCACCTGCGCCCGGGAGACGCCCGCCGCGGCGCCGAGCACCCGCATCAGCTTGTCGGCGCAGCTGGTGCAGTCCATGCCGCTGACCAGGAAGCCGACAGTCTCGACGTCACTCGTCTTCTCGGGGTCGGCGGCCTCAGGGCGGCGTTCCTTGGCGGTGCTCCCGAATGCCTTGTTCGGGGCCGAGGCCGGCATCACGGCGACGGCTGTGGTTCCCTTGTTCTTCCTGTGGTCGTGTCCGGCGTGTTTGTTCCTCGTCTTCTTTGCGGCGCCGGGCTTGTTACCCGCGCAGCAGGTTTCGAGCGAGGCCGCGCCCTGGTCGATGACGCTACGGCAGATGCAGCGGAGTTGTTCGAGGTAGCTGCTGTACTGGTCGAAAGCGGCCTGCAGGTGAGTGCTGCAAGCTGACCTGGCCTTGTGGTCGCCGTTCTCATGCTCGTGGGGGTGGTCCAAGGACTCTGGATCTCAGTTAGCGTTGCTGCTGCTGAACAAAAACCTGGATTCAGCCCCCAAAGGTTCAGGGCAGAACTCACTCTCGTGGCCGGGATCGTCCTGACAAGCTCTTCCGCATTCGAGTGCTGCGACGGCTTCGATGCATTTCTCTACGGAGACGCGTTAGAACTCGTCTGTATCAGAGGCACGATGGTTGGAGAGGGACACATGGGCCTACCGTCGCAACGCTCCTCGCTGCCGCAGCAGGTTGAGGCTCCGGAGGTGACGCTCGAGGTATCGGAGTGGGAGTCGCCGCAGCAACCTCCTTGCTCGTGGCCATGATCATGGCCATGATTTTCGGATGTCGAGGCATGAGGCTGGTGGTCCCCGGTTGATTTAGCACAGCACGACGCACCCATGGCGACAAATGAGCATCGGAAGAAGTGAATTAACGGTGGAAAAAACAAGAGCTGTGCAAACAAGGGACGGTGCGCGTTTCATGAGATGTTGGATTGGAGGTAAGTGGAAAGAAAGGATGCGCTTTTTAATTAAATAGATGAGTAAAACAGCTTAAGTGGTTAGATGACCGGGGGATTTGGGCGGTGGCTTTGAAAGTCTCCGCTCCGCTCTAAGTTGCCGCGCCGCGTTACTACCATGGATTCAACTGCGTGAGACGGAGGAGGGGATACGTATTCAATAATAAAAGAGAAAAAGAAGGAGAAGAAGAGGAGGAAAAAAAAAAAACCAAAGTAACGTTTGGTCAACAACAACGACCAAAAATGAGCCAGTCATGCGTTGTTGGACCTGTCATACTTAGCTTCAAGTGTTTCAATGTTTGTACGGGCTCGCCGGTGGGTTCAAAGTCTTGTGCCATGTCGCCGTGGGGACAGCGGGTCTTGTACTCTCGGAAGTGGAAGCCGAAAACCCTTGATCGGAACAGTCCGACACGTCGTCTAACCTAAGAATGAAGATCTGACGGGGAAGGGGGAGGAGGAGGATGGGGGAGATGATGATGGTCTCCAAACAAACACTTGCGGTCCTGTCATGCCGAGATGATTTTCTGCGCCTCCTCTATCACGGCCCGCACCTGGTCGACGGTCCGAAAGCACGCGCAAGCCTTCGTCATGTCCACCTCCTTGGGACACACCTCTGCTGGATGCTTGTCGGCGGGCAAAGATTCGGTGTTGCTGCAGGTCGTCCCCGTCTCGCAGTTCTCGTGCCCTTCGGTATGCAGCTGGCTCTGCCTCTTGGCCAGCTCATCGCTCAGGCCGAAGAGGCGGTCGAGCTCCAGCTTCAAGCTCGCCTTGAGAAACGAGATGTAGCTCTGGCCATCGACCGCGAGCTCGACCGTGCTGTGCTCCTCGGGCGACTGGCCGACGACCAGAGGAATGGGCTCGCCGCTGGCCAGGGACTCGGCGGCGCGCTGTTTCTGGTGGTAGAAGAAGTCGCCAAAGGAGGAGCCAATGCTCGACAGCAGCGAGCCCAGCAGGTAGACGTTCCTGGAGGTGCGGGGGCTCGTGATGGACTCGAAGCAGACGCCGCACTCCAGAATCTTCTTGGCGGACTGCATCGACTGCTTTATCACCTTGAGGGACTGGAACGTGTCGAGGGGATTCTCCACCAGGGAGAAGTGGCGGTTCACCAGCTCGACGCAGGAGCACTTTTTGGACAGAGGCGCGGCGGGGGTTGCTGGCACGCCGCCCTCTGTGCTTTGGGGGGGAATGGTGACACGGTCGGTGTTTGTTTCGGGGTGCACCACGGAACAATGGAGACGCATGCATGGACCGCGACGGTCTTGAGATTCCAGTACGCTAGCCTCGGTCTCGTGCCCGGTCACCAAAGGCGGTGGTGGTATTGCTGCCTGCCCTTGGGTGCTGCCGCTACTGCTACTGCTCTGAGGGAGACTGAAGTCCATGGTGAAAGGGGGAAGCGGCGTGTTGAAGCCGTTCAAGAACTGGTCCATCATCTCGGAAGGAAACCCGCTGACATCGATGAGACTCGTCGGCGTTGAAAGAGCATGTTGAGCGACGGCGCTCTCCTCTCTTGGTCGGGCCGAGGGCCGTCGCCGCGGACGGCCTATGGTCCTCATGGGAGAGTATTCGCAGGCCAAGGAAAAGTTGGAACATCGTTCACATGGTGGAGAATGGCGTGAACACCTCACTTTTCGCTTTCCTGTTTACATAGCCGTGTGGTCAGCAACGCCGTCACTCATTAGCCAGCTAGGTAGGCGGCTAAGCTGGGCTGAAGGGGGGAGAAAGGCGTTACTGCAGGGGTCGCAGGCACGGTGCTGGGCCTTGTCGCCGATGGTCCTTGGCTCCATGGCATTGATCGTCTAGCAAAGCAAGGAGAATGGAGCGGATTGTGTGTGTCCTTCTTGGCGGTGGCTGGCTTTTTTTCCCCGAGTCGATCAACGTTCTACAGGTAATGAATGGCGCGTCTCATTGAACGCGCGGGGGCGGAACCATTCGAAGCGGCCGCCGCTAAAAGTCGCCGCGCACGTGACCGCATCAGATAGATTGATAGGTAAAATCAGCTTCTTTTGTTGCTCGTCCGGAAATGGTGTATCGTTGAGGATGGTTGGTTGGTTGGTTGATAGTAGTGGATGATGGGTAAGGAAATGCTCCCGAATAGGTAGTGTGGAGTCTGCATCTATATTCGTCGCTGATATAACCCCCACGGATCCCTCTTTCTATTAGTCATCCTGGAGGCCTTCGGACCTGGTAGCAACAGAAGACATCGACAAGCTTTCAACCCCCCGTCCAGCATCTCTCCTCCATGCAACAAGACGCCGAGAGGAAGCAATTCCCCAAAAGACTGTTTGAACCAGACAAGTTGCGCGCCAGGACGACAAAAGCAGCCTTCAGCCCTGTGCCACACGTCGGTCTAGCAAGGTCCACCTTAGGTACCAAGCTAGTGACAAAAAATGAGGCACTCAGTAAAATTGATTCAAGGTGACCTGTGCCTTATGGATTTACAATATGTCAGTGAGTTGGATGAATAAAGACTTGTCGTATATCCTATATTTCAGCATGTAGGTAGGAGATAATGCCTTTAGCGCCTTGACATTTGGCGTAAGGTCCTTTGATGGGCTCCTCCGTACATAGTTTACCCAAGTATGCATATGCCACTTAACCCCACGACCCTGCTTTTCAGCATCCATCCCACCTGTTCCTATCAAACTTAATCAACAACAGCCTTTTAGACCACCATCCGCCAGCAAAGCCTGAGACTGGGGGGACTTGTGAACACCATCAAACAGTCCAATTTTCTCGAATCGTGTAATGATTTGCCGTTCGCCTTGATGTTTGTTGCCATCACGGAGTTCAAACTAGTACCCTGGTGGACCTGCTTCTTCTAGCCATGTTCCTCTTCTCCCCTTTTCTCTTCCAATTCCAAGTCCCCCTTCCTCGGCATGAAAGACCACACTTCCGCAAATAGGTGCCGCCGAGAGAACCACTCGTCGGGGCCCATCTCTGCACGACACCTGCAACTTCTCCCAGTTCCGCCCACGTTACCCACTCTGCCCGCTACACCGGCCCCACGAGGCCCGCCTCGGAAGTTCCTTGACGTAGACGATGTGGTTGGCTCCCAATAGCTCCCTGGTGCTGTCAGTGGGGAAGGAGGGGGGAAGCAAGGATTGCAAGTTGTAGTGGATCGTCATGATCTCGCGGCTGAACCCGCCAACGGAGCTAGCTCCTGTGGAAGAGTATCTCGGTGACCGGTTATCCAAATAGAAATAGCTCGTTGTGGAAATGGGCAGACCGATCACCATGAAAATCTGAAGGCGGAAAGTCAAGGTGGCTTTCTATTGCGATGAATCGTGACGAGGAGGCTAACAAGCCATGTTAGAGCTCGCACTGGCGATAAGCCAGCATTCACAATCATGGTTCTCAAGTTCGCCGAGAAATTTCAAAAACCGTGTTTCGTGAAACAGGCCTTCGTTATTCGCATTCACTACGACGAGATGATCGATATAGAGTGTACTATAGACTCCACGACTATAACTTGGCGTAATAATAACATAATAGCAACGTCTAGTAAACTAGCAAAAAGATGTTCACCCTGATACAGTACTTTCAAACAGAGTGAGATGGAGAACCAAGTCTATTAAGCCCAAACAAGGTAATTGTTACTCTTATATCGACACCATGGTAGTTAAGCTGAGGCATAAGGCGCCCTAACGAAAGTGAAATGCCGAGCAAAAGAAGTAACCTCTAACGAAAAGAAGAAGAAGAAAAAAGGTGCGAATCACCATTGACACACTATTCTTTCCATTCCAAGCCTAAAGATCCTTAAAAAAAAATCCTAAACTCATTACACATAAATCAAGCCCTAACAGCCTTGTAGCTGTACCGAGAGGGATGACGCCCTTCTAAACATATCTTAGTAAGTAAAGGTAGATAGATAAAGGCGGGCAAAAAAAGATTGGGGTACAAACATCATAGAGCTGTAGCAATCTCCGCTACCAAATTTAGTCGCAGAAGCCGGCAGGGTGGCAATCATGGCTGCAGCATTGGCTATCAGAAGAGCAGATTGCGTTGCGTGGCTTGCATCCATCCCGTCCCGGCCTGAGGGGCCTCTTGGGTCTCACCGCAGGGTCGCGGCGTTCGAGGTCAGCTTCGTAGAGAGCTTCGAGCTCATTGGCTTGGACGACACGAGCTTCGATATCGGTTTCGTCATGACCAGCCTGGTCAAGCATGGCGCATGCCGCGCTAGACAGACCGAAAATCAAGACAGCTGCTTGGAAGAAACGCATGTTGAGGACTGGAGGGACGGAGTAGGCGGGTACTGATGAGTAGGAGTCGTGTAAGTGAATGTATGTAGTTGGAAATGCTGTGTTGGATGATGACCTTGATTGTAGAAGTCTCTGAGAGCGGGATGACTACGTCCTTAAATACAAAATACAGAGTGGCTTTTTGGCGTTTGATCATACTCTGCTTGCTAAACATCCGAGATTCCTAAGTGAGCTCGTGGTCACTATAATCGGGTTTTGATAGTGGACGGAGCCGCCGAGGAGAAGGTTAGTTTGCGCGGAGATTTATTATGTGTATTATGCTCTGTAGTGGAAACAATGTTATTCTAACTGATTCATAGTTATTAAAAAATGCATAAGGTTTAATTAATAGATGTATATGCGTAATAGAGAGGAATAGAAACACACGTATATGACGTCTTCTGTGCGGCTATAGCAAGTCCAGCTATGAACACCACTGTAGAGTTTGATCGACAACAGTCCTGCACGTTAACTACCCCCAAACCGCTACTACCTATCCAACTGCCTTGGAAGGCACGCCTACCTATTGTAGTCAGTTGAAATCAAGGCTGAAGGTAATCCAGCGATGCACTACAAGGTGTCAACGGCATTGTTTGTGCACAATCGGATACGCCTTAGAAGACGCTCGTAGCAGCGGCCATGCTGCTCGTAATAAGTCCATAAACTTTTACAGACGGATTATTTGCCTCATCGGCGATTGCTGATTGTGGGGCTCTTGTGTTAATGACGGATAAATTCAAGGACCATAAGTGAGGGCGCTCGATTCCTCAGCTACCAAACGTACGAGTCAAGCGGCCCCTCTTAAGGTCGCACAGGCACACGATGATACACAGTGACAGGGAAAAATAGAATATCCCCACCAGGTTGCACCCACAGCTGATAAAGTCAGAATACAGCTTCTATGCCTTCTTATTCAGTAGATGGAGGGCTACTCTAACAGCTAGCGGGCAGGCTGGCAGACTGGCAGAAGTACTGTAGTAAAGGGGGTATCCGTTAGTTAGCAGGCAACGATACTTTGTTTCGGGCCTGCTACCAAGTAGTGATAGATGATTATTACTTAACCCCCTATTACTAAGGCTTCTTCCTGAGCTTTCGGGGATGTCCGAGTTGCAAGCTTGATTCCTGCTGATGGCAGTAGTATGCAGGTGTCTCTACTCACACGGATGGAGAGGCTGACAACATTCTATGTGTCCCTACACCTTACGCTGTCCCTTCTAAGCATGGCCCTTGTCTCTTCTTCGCGAGCGCGTACTGACTCACGGCTTGGTACCCCTGATCACGCCATAAGCTGTCTGTTGAGTCCTCCGTCCTAAGTCTGGCGAATGAGCACCATCCCTGCACCTCCTTTCGGCCCCTTTCCTCTCTCTCCACCAGAGTCCTCTAGACATCTATGCTGTAGCTTGTTGCGTTCCGTAGGATGGGATGTGGTAAACCTTACGCGTTGCCTTTTGATATATTTGACTTTCCTTTGTAGTCGCGCGTCTTGTTTATCTTCCCGTGTTGATTCTGCAACTTGCAGCATGGGGCTGCAATTTACGGAGACGGTTCTGTCGTGGTTGGTCTGGCGGCACTTTACACGCAGTAACACGTTTGCTGCTGCTAGGACCGCCGCGCAAGGGGTTCATAGGAGGCATTATGTATGACGGCATGGGGCGAAGGTAGAGTGCCTACAGGTGGCTGCTAGTCGCTAAGCGGTGCACTCGGCTAACAGCAAGTTGGTACCACGGTCTTATTGTGCTATTCCATTCACGTAGAAACGGTTGTGTCGCGCGTTGCTGGACCTTCGCTGCGAGGACAGCACACACATAGCGAGTGGGTGGGGGCGGACGGCCTCCACGTCAAAGCCCCCAACCCCCCCTAGTGATGATAGATCTGGGTTGCATTGCCGGTCTCCAGCCTGGAGGGAGCCAGCTTGAATCCGGCTTGGGGGCAATAATTGATCAGCTAGCGCTGGGATACCCCTACTAAGCTTGTATTCCGTACATGAACTCTAACCTAGCTAACACCATCCTAAATCCTAACCTAACCCTAAGCGCTTACTCAATTATAAAGTTCACTTATTTTGGTAGGTGTCCTTATTAAGGCAAATAAGAGTAGTAATAATTAGTAGGAATGATGACTAGTTATGGTGAGGTCACGATTCCAGAATGTGGTATCTCTGGGTGCTAAGGGGTGTTCTGTCGTTGGCAAATTGATTCTCCCGGGCGGAACAGCTGCATCAGTAAAAGCCTACAGTCGCAATAACCGCATTCCACAAGCACAGCAGCCAGAGAGCTTGCTACAGGGAGCTTCCATTCATGTGTAGGGGAAGGCAGGGGTCCAGGCACTACTATATCCTTTCCCGCGCCTTTAGGTCGGACGACGAGGCCAACCATGGCAGGCCCTGCAGAGTGGGCGGCCGATCCCATAGCCGACCCCATAGCCGACCTCGAGCGAGGACCGCAGCCACCCTCGTTGAAGAGTATGACATGAGAGGAGCCCGCGGAGTGACTTCCCCCCTTTTGTCGTCGCCGAGGTGTTGTCGCCGGTGGGATGCAGCCTGGCTTTGGAAAAGTGCGGCGGCTCACGGCTCACGGCTTACACCTCACACCTCACGCCTTACGCCTCACACCAGCTCGCGTCCCCTCTAAATGAAACGGGTATATAGAGTAACCGAGAAGCCGCTGCCTGCTGCTTTTGGCAAACGGAGGAGACCGCTCACGGCGCTGACGCTTAGCCGGTCCAACCACGCCGACTGCTGCGCCTGCCCCCGGTTCCGGCATATGGTCTTGTCTTGGCCATGGTTGACGAATGGTAATATCGGGCTCGGAGCTGGCGACTGATATACTTCGGCCCCGATTTTGGCGGATGGTCTTACTTTCTTTGGTAACAACAGGCGACTCGTATGGTTCCCGACTCGTATGGTTCCCCCATAAGTGGGGGGATGGCGAGTGGATATCGTATGGGTCTGAGTAGGCAGCCCTGGTTTGGCAAGTGGATGTATCTGGGTTGAAAATGGCAACGGGTACGATTTGGCCCTGACCCTGCCGGATGGCCCGATTTGGTGGCGACCAAGATGCTGTTGCGTGGTGAGGGTGGCCCCGAGTCTAACCCTTCACGCCTTAATAATAGATACGCGAGCGTTCTCCGTTCTCTAGGCGTAGAGTATAGGTTATCGTCTCCTTATGTCCACCCGACGCCCTGCTGTGCCTCCTTTCGTCCCGTCTTTCGTCCAACGGCCAGTGCTAGGTAATGTGTTGGGAAACGTTTCTTCTCGAAGAGGGAAGTGTGCGGTTGCGGTGCAAACGGTGTGAGCTGGCGGGATCGGCAGGGGCGCAAAACACCGAACCGTCCGCTTTCATCCCGCCTTCGTCCCGCCTTCCGTCCGGCCTTCCGTCCCACAGGGTCGGGGGGCAGTCGGGTGCGCCGCGGGGGCGGGGGGGGGGGGGGGGGGGGGGGACCCACGGCTGGATGGGCGCCCTTGGTTGAATAACACAATAACGACAGCTATACGCTCGTCGAAGTTGCGCAGGGCTCGCAGGAAATGGATATCGAAGACGACGGACACCGCCCTTTTGTTGGAAAAAAAAATCTCGCAAACAGCCCGTCTTAGGCGTTCGTAAACCCCACCACCTCCTTTTAATCTACCCAAAAGTGGCTTTTCCTCGTTCTGTGTAGCGATACAGGGTCATTTTGAACACATCTCCAAGATGTATTTTAGATGTCGTCTTCTCTCGGGGTTTCTTCTCCAACCGCCCACTCTTGATCGCCATGAGAAAAGCGTCCCGTGATGAAATGGGCACGCCAGAAACACGTTTCTTGAAAAAGTTCTTCATTATCCGCATTTTCTACGCGGAGGTAAGAAAAGGTGGAAAGATAACAATAAGAAGGAAGAAAAAAAAAAAAGAAAAAAAGAAGTGGGTGGAGTTGTAACAACCAAAAAGCCCAAAAGGGGCTCTGCCCGGCCAAGACGTCCCGCAATTCGTGAACCAAATCTCGTTCGTAAAACAAAATCTCGAGGCTTTTCATCCAAAGAAACCCCCGCCCCCCGTCAAACGCCCTTTTCTGATGATGAAGAGTCATCCTTCCCCCAGTGGTATATCGAAGCTTTTCTTCTTCTTTTTCCTTTTTTCTCTCTCTCTCATGGGAATCAAGAAAGGTAACAAGAGAAACAAGAGTAAACCACCTTCCGTGCCGTGAGAAAACGCCCTTTTGTTGGACAAAGACAGAAAAATGTCGCAAACAGCCCATCCTAGGCGTTCGTAACCACCCCTTTTACTCTACCCAAAAGTGGCTTTTCCTTGTTCTGCGCAATGATACAGGGTCGCTTCGAATACATCTCCAAGGTACATCTTCATTTCGTCTTCTCTCGGGATTTCTTCTCCAACTGTCCGTGACGTGAGGACCCTCACGACCAAAAGGGCCCGTCCTCGGCCCGCGCCCTCGGCCAGCGCTGGGCCTCGGCGAGCCTCCTCTCGAGCTCCTGGTTCTCCTTCCACAGCTGTCCGTTCTTCTTCTCGAGGTGGGCGATGTACTCGGTGGCCTTGCTGAGGATGGTGGCCTTGTTGAGCTTGCGGGCGGGCATGAGGCCGCCGAGCTCCTCGACGACGTCAGGGTGCTCGTCACTCTCTCCGCCGGCCGCGTGCGACGAGTTCTCGGCCTGCTGCTGAACGACGCAGCGCAGCGAGGGGACGGCGTCGCGGAGGGCAATGATCTTCTCGTTGATGTTGACGCGGTACCGCTTCTCGATCATGTTGTGCGGGTTCCTGGAGGGCTCGGCGTGCAGACGCGTGCGTCGGGCGGGGGGTTCCGGGGAGGCGGAGCGGGAGGAGGCGGAGGCGGAGGAAAGAGACTTGCGCTTGAGGTCGTTGTTGCGTGGGGAGGTTCTCTGAGGGGCCTGCTTTCGCGGTTGTTGTTCTTGTTGCTGTTGTTGCTGTTTTTGTTGCTGGGGCTGGGGGCGGGACGGGGACGTTGTTGTTGTTGTTGTCGTCCTCGCGGGACGCGGGAGCTTGGTCTGTTGTTGTTGTTGTTGTTGTTGCTGCTGCTGCTGTTGCTTCTGGGGGCGGGCGGGAGCGTCGAGGTTCTGGAAGACGGGCTGGGTGTCGTTGATGCCCTCCCGGCCGAAGGCGACGGCGTCGGACATAAGGTCGGCGGGGTCGGCGGCGGGGCTCAGGGTGAGGTTCTGGGACGTGAGGAAGGACATTGGGCTGCCAAATGCCTCGCCGTAGAAGACGTCGAGGTCCGGGGAGAGGGCCGGCTTCTCGAAGTAGGCGGGCCAGTCGCCGCCGGTGGGGAGTTGAACGGAGGCCGCCGGGAAGACGGGGGAGATGGGGGAGCCGCGGGACGGGGCCGAGTCGGCGCTGAAGTCGGCCTGGGTGTCGTAAAAGGAGAGCGGGGAAAGCTCGGGAGGGCTCTGAGGAGGCCGTGTCAGTTGGGTATACTTCTTTTTATTGGAGCTGGGGGAAGTGAATTGGGTTTCTGAGTGAGAGCGAATGGCAAAGTGTCGTGTAAGTCGAGAAAGGAGAGCTTATTGGTGAAGGAAAGAATTGCTGGATTGCTACACACCATTGATTGAGGCATCTGCGGTAGTTGATAATAATCGAAGGATTGTTGTTGGGCCATGGTGCGATTCATGGAGGGGCAAGGTTGATTAGGGGTTCGGGCGGGGTCTGAACGATGGACCGTTCTGGAGGAGTCAAAGCTGATGGAGAAGTGAGGGGAGGTGGCGTTACTCTTGGCGGGTCAAAGAGAGAGGTCGAGGTTCAGGTATGTTTGTTTTCTTTTGGAATGACGATGGCGAGAGGGAGGTATGATGTTACTTGGTTGAGGCTGATGGAGCATGGACGGGTGGGGAGACACAGACAGGAGAGCAAAGCTATATACTAGACAGGTGAAGTGGACGGGAAGACACGCCCGGCCCCAGGGATGCACACCCCCCTTGAGCCACGAGCCGGGGTTCGGCTCCCGGGCTGAGATGCGGGTAGGGTGGACAGCGAGGATGATGGGAGGGATGCTGAGGCGGGAGCGGGTTGTGACCGTGATGAAAACTGGCGATGGACGGGCTCGTCATACGACAGGGCAATGGGCACTGGGCACAAGGGGGGGCTGGCTGATAGTCGAGGCAAGGGAAAATGTGACGGACAAAACAAGTACACTACGACGGAGAGGCCCCTCTCCTCTCCCGAGGCTGATGTGGTTTGGCTCATGGTGCGGGCGGACGGAGCCGACGGAGCAAAAGACTGATGATTGACATGAGATGTGGTGGTGGAGTCCTCCTTTGACACATGCACGAGGGGGCGTGGCCCCGTCGGGACCGGGCGTGAAGAACAAGCAAAACGGGCCATACAGCACGGCGTGCGGCGTGCCTGGGCAGTTTACATGGGATGTATGTAGTCTGTAGACCTTGGGGTGAGGGCAGGGCAGGGGGTGTGACACACTCAATCAACTACACTACGACCCGGGGCAGCCGGGTGGTTGTATCCGGTCTCCCCAACGGCTTCTCGAGATGCAAGTCCCAAGCCCAGATGCCTGGCCTGGCCCTGGTCTCGCACGGAAATTTGTGTTCTATCAGATGTACTTTTCATGCACGGATGGGCAGTAGGGTTCGGTCTCGATGGGCGAAACCAAGACTTTTGTGGGCGCGGATGACTGTACATATGCAATGTAGTGCATACGCACCCTGCAGACAAGTATCTGGATGTAGGAGGAGGATATGCACCATCGCGTACGAAAATACTCGGGACTGGGCTGGGCGCCGCCTGGAGCTGCTGAGGTGGCCCACCCCGCCCCAGTCCAGACTCGGCTAGGCCCAAGGACAAGGGGGGGAAAAAAGAGAGAGAACGTGTTTCGAGCAGCAGGGTTCCGGGGTGTTGTGGTGCAAATCTCGGAACGGAATACGGCGAAATGGAAAGAGGACAGGACGACGGAGGAGCAGCATGTCGGGATCTTGGCGGGAGCGGGCGCAAGACGGGCCATTTAGCCTCTAAATTGTGGACATGTTCCTGCCTTGAAGCCATGGAGACTCGGAAGTAAGCGCCTTAGTCGACGATGGCCAGCCAGCGTCTGGGACGATATTCCTTGATGCGTAGCATTAATGCTGCTGTGATGTTGAATGGAACGTGACGAGGAGGAACTTGCATTCGTGCAGGCAACGCTGTTTGTATCTTGCGCACCTGTTTACTGATGTTGGAAACCGGGCACATCGTTCTTGGCTGCGACAGCGCACACTTCGGTTCCCTGCGATGGACGGTAAGCGAATTTGGTTTAAATCAAGGACCCTGAGAGAGAGGGGGGAAAATAAAAAGTAGAAAAAATTAAACTGCTTATGCTCATGGGTCCCAAGACGGAGGGCGAAAATCTAGATCCCGTACTGAGCTGGCTCAACGGATTCGGACGTAAAGCGTTACCTTTTTTACCTAATTGGCGGATGGGGCCAAGACCTTCATACCTTAATAGCGGCCGGTGAATGCGCAGATCCATGGTAGCCATGAACTTGTCCGGTAACAAGCATCGTGGCTGACGTCGTAGTTGCTACGTGACTGATGGGCGTCTCTTGTTTCCCCTGCTGGACAATGCCCGCGCTGCTGATTCCGATGGCCGTTGCAGATCGTCTCTCTGCGCGACGGCTGTTTTGACAGCTCTTCTTGGTGGTGGCAGAGCGGGATCGAGATCTCCAGGGTCCTGTCCCTCCCTCCCCTCTCGCAAGCGCGCGCGCCTCCCATTCGCGCCCACTTTGCCTAGCGGCCAACGGCAGAAGTTCCCAGGGGGGCCTGTCTTTCCGCGAGGAGAAGGATTGGAAGCTTTTGCGGCGTGTCATATTATGGCCTCAACCCAAGAGGAAGTGATTTGCTGACGACGTACCTACGATGCGCAGAGCTGGCAGGCAGCTGAGAGGTGGGAGCTAGCCACACGCCGAAGGAACCGAGACCCAGAGCCAAAGAGAGGATGGCGCACTAGAGGGGCGAATGTGCTCTGCGAAGAAAGGTTAATACGAGTGATAGAACGAGGACGTATCGATTATTGCCTCGCTCGGCAGCGCGCCGCCTTGCGACGGTCGATGGACCTGGATCCTCTGTCGTCCACAGCGACTTGTTGGGCAGTCCGGCATGAGTAAGACCGATACCTGAATCTTCACGTTGAGGAACCAACCGAGATATCGTGGATTGGTCCCCCAAGATCGGTGCGTATTTCGGGGCGTGGTACGTGGGAGGGCGTGGTTTTGGTTCGAGGGACAAAAGGTGGTCTGATTTCGATGCAGTGTCGAACGGGCAAGAGCCAACAGCCCACCTGCCCGGCCAAAATCGAACGAGCGATCGAGTGGGATCCACGGCCCCGACCGGAGCCAATGGGAGGACAGGATATGGTCATTAAGTACCATGAACGCCAATCTCTGCGTGAGAGGTACCTATGAGAACCGAGCAGGTACCTGAGTACTTAGGTACCTGTAGTGATAATATGGTAGGTACCTACATAAGGTACCTGGCGAGGTGCGTATAATACATCGTACACCGGTTGCGATGTTCCGGTGATTCTGGCAGGAGCCCCTCCCGGTTTGTTCCCGTGGTCTTTCTAAATCTTCTGAAGTGGCCGTGTTTCTCGGTCCGTTAATGATTCATCCGGAGAGAATCTCCATCTTTCATGTTTTTTCTCTTTTCTTTTCTTGTTATTTCGAAACCTTCATGTTCTCGTGTCCTCAAGACGCCACGGGATGGATGGATGTCTGGGGGCCTTCTTTTCCCCTCTTTTCCCTTCCTCAGGTTCGCGGCCGGGTCGGGCGTGGATGTGCCATCCTTCGGTGATTGGTGACGGCATGCATCTATCCATCCGGTAGTCTGCTTGGCTCAAACAACGTCAACATCCCGGTACGCTCGCTCGCGCATGGTCCGTGAAAATGGGATTTGCAAAGATGCAGCGGCACCATCTGCCAAGTGCCTCTCGCATAACCAGCCAGCCCTCTTCGTACGTCACTAAGCCTACACGACATATGAATATCTCCTGCCTACTACGACGAGCACTAATCGACATGGCCGATGGCCCCTATGCTACCCTGTTCCCTGTCCACATCTACGTTAGGTTAGGTAATTATACCATTCCCCTCTTTGTTCGCTTCTCCTCACTTACACATCCTCGCAGATGCAGCCCCGTACGTACCCCAGCCGGACTGTCCAAAGAGAGTGCTCCATTAGGCTCTAGGCACCGTCTCTTGCTCTCAAAGTCCCTGAGAATTATAACATCCGAGTATCACATCTCACACGCAATTTGGGAGACAAGGACAACGGTGGGGCAGTCGATGAAGCAACTAGCATCTAGACCGAGCGGCAAAATTGAGCCAGACTCGGAGCCAATCTAATTCCCGTCTACCGATACTCCCTTCAGACCAAATCGCTGCGGAACTGAACGCTTTCAACGGATTCAAGAGACGGATGCCTTTTCTCAGACCCCGAAGCTGCACCCCGCCGTCCGTTGTACTGCGGGCTTTGCTGGTCTCGCAACTGCCCCCATCGCGCATCCCTCTTACTTGTCGTGCAGAAGGAATTCAGCTCGGCCCTTATTGGCTAGCTCTGCCACCTGGAGCTGAGACGATTTCTCAGGTTGGCGGTGGTGGGCAAGCCAGGTTGTCACGTCCAGCGAATCATTTGCTGAAAAGCACGACACGCAGGCGGGAGGGTGGGAAAAGCGCAGTGCATCTTCCTCGTCCGTACAGGAGGACTGCTGCACGTCCACCACGAGGCTGCCGCCCATTCGCCGCTGGATGATGCCCCGGACGGATTGGCCTGCATGATCTTGGTAGAAACGCACAAACATATATACACACGTATATACACACGTATATACACATAGTTTAGATGCACGCAGGACCCTGCAGCCTCCTCCTAATGGAAACGGTAGGGCCAATGGTGCTGCGCGCTCATTTTTGAGTTTTTGAGTATCAGTTCGGGGCTTCTGCCCCGGGGTGATCATCATCTGTTCGTCCTAATGCGGCAACTTGCTTTTTTCCTTAGGTAGGGTAGCTGCTCAAACTCAACAGCGTCGTGCAGATGGCTGGCTACTTTTCCCCAAATGTGCCAATCTTGGGTTACAGCTGTGGGGCCCAGGGGGGGGGGGGGGCTCCTTTTCTTCTTCTTTCTTCCCCTCTTTTCTTTCCTTCTTTCGCCCTGCCTGGTTGGCTCCGTGACGGTGCGCGGTTCGCTGACGCCGAGACAAACCTCCAACGGGTGCCGAGTCACAACTTTTGAAGGTTCTAGCATGCATGAATCCGAGGGCGTGCATGACGCAGTGCCGGGAGGGCAAGCCGGGGCTGTGACTGGGCGAAGTGACGCCGGGTCCGCTGGGCTCGGAATATTGGATCGAGCGATGCGTTTGAATTCCTCCTCAGTGAATTGTGTCGCTTCGCACCTCGTCCGCCTTCAAGTAAGGGACTGCGTGGGAGTCGACCTGAGTAGGCTCATGATGACCTGGTCACAGTCAAAACAAGGTGTAGATGCCCCCGCCTGGCAAGCTATATATATAACATAGCTCCAGGTTGGATGCGGAAACAACAAATTGCTATCACGATGAACATGCACCAGGATAACTGACTTGCAATCCCAGGTACCTACTCAAGACAGAAACAGTAATACCAATCGCCAAGAAGCCCTTGACAAAGCGCCCTCCAGTACCCGTCGCTGACGATCTCGTTGGCGCCCTCGAGCCGGGGATCCCCGCCGGCGTTGTTGATATGGACCCCTTCTTCCTGGACATGAGCCAAGGTATGCCGCGCAGGGCCCTGCGGCCCTTTGCCCTCGGCCGGACGGTCCTCCGCCCCCGCGCCTCTACCGAGATCCTCGCGGAGCTCTCGCGGGCCGACAGGGTCTGCGAACGCATCCCCTCCCGCCCGTTGACGCCCACGCCCAGCTGCCGTTCAGGGACCCCCGTCGTTAGCCTTGAGGAATCCTCCCCGGAGCCGATCTCCTCCGCTTTTCAGACGCCGGAGAGCACTCGAGCCGTCACGCGTCTGCGGGTCGTCGAAATGGAGAGCAGCCCGGTATCATCACCGCCGCCGTCGTCGTCGTCGTCGTCGTCGTCGTCATGTTCGCCATCGCCGCCGTCGTCAGGGACGTCCAAGCGGAGCGTCGACGGCGAGGGCGACGTGCGAATGCGGGACGGGATGTGGACCAGCCCGGAGGCGGCGAGACTCCGGCTGCGGGAGGAGGTGCGGGTGCTGGTGGCGCAGGGGGTGCACGACAACTTCGAGTTCGAGCGAGGCCGGTTCGCGGAGGAGATCCGGGGCCAGGTGCTGGCGGCGGTGGGGGAAGAGGTGGAGAGGCTGGTGCGGGAGGGGTTCGGGGCGGCGCTGGCGAGGGCGCTGGGGCGGGGGGAGGAAGAGGAGACGGCGGCGGTGCAGATGGTGAGGGAGAGGCTGGCGCGGATGAGTGACGAGGGGCGGATGCGGGTGTTTTGCACGGGCGAGATGCTCGAGGTGCTGAGGCGGGTGGTCGGGCTGGTGGAGGCGGAGATGCGGACGGAGGGGTGGAGTTTGGTCGATGCGGATGAGGATTGGGTTGTAGATGGGCTAGTGAGGGAGGTGAAGTGAGGTGAGAGGTCTGGGGCGTTGGAGCCATGTCCCAAGCCTAGGGAGATAGTTGTCCAAGTAGAAGACGCAGTGTTCTGTTCTCACATAAGGTTTAGGTTCCGTGTGTTTCTTAGGTACTTTTGATATCCTCTGGCAGCATCGTCCTTCGAGTACAGGCGGAAGAAAATGTGCAGAGGTAGGGGGAGTCTTGTTCATCAACAAGTACCTGTAAACGTGTGCCAAGTGTAAGAATTCACTGGCATCAAGGATGAGTAAGTTGTAGGCCAAATTCACAACACATCGTTGAGCCAAATGCCGAAAAGATGAGGCTTATGGGACTTTGGAAACCGGCTGTTCACGATTCCCACTGCGAAGGGGACCCACTCCTAGCTCGCGACAAAAAGCATATAGCCAATAGAAGCTACACCGATGGAATCTCTTCCATTAGACAAGGAGCATGTTCCCTCCGGAAGGAAATAAACCATCCTGACTCTACTTTGAGTCCTGTACTGTATGTTGAAGTCCACGACACGAGATGCGAGATGTAGGGCCGTCATCGTTGAGCTCGGTCAAGCTTAAGTTAAGGCCAAAAGACGCTAAACACGTGCGTGTACAGGAGCTCCAGTAGCTGGAACAGGGAAGCTATAGACCCACATTTCCACACCTTTAGCTCACCGTCACCGTTGGACCGTCTGTAATTCACTGCTGGGTACCTCAGGTAGGTACACTAAGGTGTGAGACTTGCTTCTGCGTCATAACAGCTGGCAAATCTTTTTCTGTCCTTCCAGAAGCTCCCGCCATTCACGTCCGTTCTTCAAGGCCACCAGCCCCCGTCCCATCCCCCTTCAACATCTTTGCTTTCTCAACGACTGCTGTCCTCGTCTGATTTTCCAAACACCTTTGCGCGTTGCATTGCATCGCAGTACAGACGACAGCTTTTTTGTCTTTTTCCTTTTCTCTATTTCCTCTGTTCCGTCTCGCCCCGTCTCTTCTCCACTGTCACAACCGTAGGCAATGCCGCACTGAAGTCGGCACGTGTTCGCATCATCCTTCGTCATGGTCTCCTTCTGGCCTTGGAGGGTACGTTTGCGCCCCAGCAACCTGCTGTTTGCTTGCGATGATATGGCCGGCGGACTGTCTCAACTGACGATACTTATCCCAGGCCAACGACTCCTCCCCCGCCTCTTTTGAAAAGACTCTTTCCGCTCTCTCGGCCAAGATCACCAACACCCAGGCTCGGCTCGATGGCGCGCGAGCCACCTCCCGTCGCATCAGGGTGTTGTGGTCCCTGTACCTCGCCTTCGCATACCTCGTCTACTCCATTGTCATCTTCCTCGTCGTCGGAATGAACAATATGGGCGTCTGGGAATGGACCGGTGTCGCTGGGGGTCCGGTTCTGTACGTGGCTTTTTCTTTTTTTCTTTTTTTCTTTCTTGTCTTACGGAACCCCGTTTGCGCCTACCGCATGCTAACCGTCGCCCCCAACAGAATCTACCTCACTCGGACGGCCGTCACGGCCTTTTTCAACTACCGCATCGATGCGCTGTCGGTCCGTCTCCAGGAGCAGCAGGCCGAGCGCGCAAAGACCATCCAGAAGCTCAAGGAAGCCACCAGGTACGACACCACCTTGGAGCTCCTCGAAAAGTACGGCGGCAATGAGGGCAAAAGCAAGAGCAAGAGGCAAAGCGTCAGCGAAGCAGACAAGAAGCAGCAGCAGCAGGAGCAGCAGCAGCACCAAGGAAACGGTCACAACAAGAGCCCTCCGGGTGGTGGCAGGACGAACATGCCCCCTCCTCCCACCGCCAACATCCAGCGACGCGACGGCCCCTTCCCCGGCCAGGGTTCGCCCGCGCCCGGTTTCCAGGGCGGACAAGGCCCGCGCCAGCCCCCGAACGGCCTCGAGCCCACGGAAGAGTTTGCGCCCAACGCATATGCCCACCCGCCGCCGCCGCCACCGACCCAGTCGCAGCACTTTGCGCAGGCGGACGGCGTGGCTGGCTCATCGCACTGGTACGACCGCATCATGGACCTCCTCCTTGGCGAAGACGAGACGGCGTCCAAGAACAGGATCGTACTCATCTGCAAGAGCTGCCGGCTGGTCAACGGCCAGGCCCCGCCGGGCACTAAAGCTCTGTCGGAACTCGGCACGTGGAAGTGCATGGGCTGCGGGGCTACCAACGGCGAGATGGACGAGGGCAAGCGCATCATACAGGAGGTCCTGGGCTCGCGGGCCGGCGGCGACGAGGTGCCCACCGGCGAGGAATTTAAGGAGTCGGACAGCGACGAGTCGGACGCGGATGTGGTGTTCAAGGAGGAGGAGAAGGACGAAGCGAACGAAGCAAAGGCAACGGGCAGGCAGGGACCGGCGGCTGGTACGAAGAAGCGCAAGGGCAAGGGTGGGAGGTGAAGATGGCGCAGGTGGGATGTGCGCCACCAGCTACATACAGCAACATTTCATAACAGAGTTATATCTCATAAGAACATATCCAACATGACGCAGCCTGCTCAGGTACGGACACGAGATGTATCATGTACTCTGTACCTACCTATGAACGTAGAGAGTGCGAGGTGCGCGGCGATGGACGGGAACGGAACCGGGGGGGCTGAATGTGGCTAGTGGTGAGGCTGAAGACCAAGACACACCAATACAAAGAGATGCCCCGCCACACCTGGTAATTAATAGTGGGCAGCTCGTTCCCCAATTCGCTCCATGTTTTAGTGGTACAGAAGCTGTAACAGCTCCTGTGGGTACTACGGAGGCTCGCTAAGGACACTTGTGACTTGTGCATTCAAAGGTACGAAGGGTCCCTTGCATCCATCCATCCATCATCCATCGAGTCGGATTCTCATCTGTTGTTTTCCCTTTGAAACATATCCCATCGACTCGCCGATACGTAACGAACACGCACATATTGTGAAGGATCCGTCACCCTTCTTCCTCGCTTCCTCCAATCGACTTGCGACACCGATAATGCAGCGCCCTCCGATCCTCTGCATCGACCTCTGCGCATAGCTCTTTTCATTTCTACCTTGCCCTGCCCGTCAGAGCACCTCGATCTCGTTCATGGTCACAGGGTAATCTCAATCGTCCATAGATCGGCAACATGTTCCAGGTTCGTCTATGCTTCCCAAACCCTCTTTCGGACCCAGTGCAAACCTTGCGCAATCTCGCTCCCTCCACTTATTACGTGTCACTCACTTTCCCGTTTCCCTCCTGCATCCTTCCCCCCCGAACGAAGCTAACAAGGCGATGCGTGTCCAACAGAGGCTCAAAGGCGCTATCGATCGGACCATTGCCGAGGAACAGGCTCGCCAGGAGCAGGCACGACAACGAATCGAACCAGGAGGCGCCACCCAGCGCAGGTCCGAATCAACCTCGCGGAGCAACCAGTCGCCCGCAAGACGGCCTCGCCCCAAGAAGCCTGCTGACGCGGCAAAAGACGACACTGCTGCTAGCCCCTCCAACACCGACCCGGCCGTCTTCGAAGCAGCCTTTGCCCTCGACGACAGCGAGGAACCTAGCCGTGCCGGAACGCCCAAGCCCGCGGCCGACGCCATGGACAAGGACGACGAGAAGGCGAAGGATAAGGCTGGAGAGGGCCAAAACGGTGACACTGAGAAGGACAATGAAAAGGACAAGGAGACCGAGGGCTCCGCTGCCGGCGCCGCCACTGCTACCCCTCCAGCTGCGGCTGCGGCGCCGGAAGTATCCCCTGAGATCCGCATGAAGCTTCGCAAGCTGGAGAAACTGGAAAAGACGTATCCGGGTGCGTATTTCCCCTTCTACCGGTGCGGCCGGGAGATGGCACGGTGCTGATAAGTTTGCAGAGCTCCTCCGGTCCTATCGAATCGCCCACACCCGCGCCACGTCCATCGAGCCCTTCGAGCGCGTGCTCAAGGAACACACCAGCGTCGGCTCCATCCGTGAACCCGAGGGTCTGGTTGAGTATCTCAACTCCCTCAAGCAGAAGGAGCAGATGATTATGGACGAGTATAAGCGGGTCTCGATCGAGAAGGACGACTTCAAGAAGAAATTCGAAGCTGCCGAGAAGGAGGTCGAGAAGTTCAAGAAGGAGGTTGAGGAGCTTAAGGCGGCCCAGTCCGCTGCCCCGGCCGCCGGCGACAAGTCAGACAAGGCCAAGGAGCAGGTCGACGCCGCCACCGACACCAAGGACGACGGCGCCGTCAAGTCGCCCGATCCGTCCGCCACCAAGTCGCCTCTGCAGCAGGCTCTGGGCATCTTCTCGCCCAAGCAAAAGGCACAGGAGCCTGAGGGCGCGAAGCCCGAAGAGTCCGGCGCCGACTTCTTCTCTTACGACGAGGAGGCCCCCAAGTACGAGGCAGACATGGCCGCCAAGGAAGAGGAAATTGAGAAGCTCAAGGCCGAGGTAGACAAGCTCAAGGCCGACCTTGCCTCTGCCGAGAACTCTAGCGCCGACCTTACCGAGAAGTTTGAGAATGTGACAAAAGAGGCCGGTGAATTGCGCGATATTGCAGCCGTCAAGACTTCCCTTGAGACGCAGCTGGAAGCCAGGAATAACGAAATCAAGTCGCTTACGGAGCGTCTGGAGACCTCGCAAAAGCAGCTCAAGGAAGTGGAGGCCAAGCTCAAGAGCGAAGTCGAATCCGCCAAGAAGGACGTCAAGGTGGCGCAGTCGAAGCTCAACGAATCCAACGCTCGTGCAGATAGGGAAGAAGCGCGTGCCAAGGAGGCCGTTGCCGCCAAGACCGAGGTCGAAAAGAAGATTGACACCCTGAACGGGCAAATCGAGAACATCAAGAAAGCAAAAGCCGAGCAAGAGAAGAATATTGAGGAGCTCACCAAGCAGCTGGAGAAGCAGGCTGCCGAAGCCGCTCCGCCAGCCACCCCTACGACCCCGGGCCCTACGGATACCTCTGCCACCGGTACGAGCAAGAACGCCAAGAAGAACAACAATAAGAAGAAGAAGAAGGGGGGCGCGGCTCCGGCTGCCGCTGCGGGTACTACCACTACGGCCGCGACGACTGCTGGCACGGCCCCGTCTCCGGCGACCCACGAAGCAAAGGAGCCCGATACGGAGGCCCTGGAGGCGGAGATTGCACGTCTCAAGGAGGAAGTCACGACCAAAGACTCTCAGATCGAGAGGTTGACGAAGCAACGCAAGACGGAGGAGGATCTCCGCGAGGAGATTGAGACGCTGCGCGACGAAGTCACCGAGATTGGTCAGGAACACGTGGTGGCCAAGGAGAAGATCAAGAACCTCGAGGCGGAGAAGAAGGCGCTGGAGGCGCGGATCGCGGAGCTTGAGAAGGAGCTCGGGTCCTCGACCGAGGACGCCAAGGCCAAGGAGAAGCTCCAGAGCGAGTTTGACAAGCTGCAGAGCGAGTACGACGACCTCAAGAGCAAGTCGTCGACGCTGCAGTCGGACCTGGGTGCCGCTCAGCAGCTGGCGCAGACGCGGTTCAAGGACCTCACGGAATTGCGTGAGGTGCTCCAGAAGGCGCAGCCCGAGATGAAGACGCTTCGCCAAGACTCGGCCGCGCTCAAGACGACCAAGGAGGAGCTCGCCGCCAAGAACACGGAGCTCCGCAACCTGGAGAAGAAGGAGAGGGACCTCAAGTCAGACGTGGCCAGGGTGCAGCGGCTAGCGGCGGACCGCGAGACGGAGATCAAATCGCTCCGCGAGAAGCTGACGAGCGAGACAAACAACCGACTGCGGCTGGAAGACGCGCAACGGGTGTCGGCGCGCGACCTGCGCCGGTCGGAAGCCGAAAAGGTGGAGATCAGCGCGCGGGAGGAGAAGACGGCGCGGGAGCTGCAGAAGGTGCAGGAGGAGGCCAACAAGCTGCGGCCCAGGGTCAAGGAGCTCGAGGAGCAGGTGGAGAAGCTCGAGAAGGAGAAGAAGTCGCTGCGGGAGGAGGCGGACCTGAAGGCGCAGCAGTACGCCAACGCGCAGGGCCTGCTTGGCAGCATGCGCGACCAGACGAGCGAGCTGACGATGCAGCTCAAGGAGGCGCGGTCGCAGTCGGAGTCGCTCGAGGAGGAGCTGGCCGAGATCCAGAAGCACCTGTCGGAGCGGTCGCGCGAGGCGGAGAGGATGCGCGGGCTGCTGGCGGACGTGGACGAGCGGGCGGACAGCAAGGTGCGGGAGATGCGGGCGCGGATGGAGGCGGCGATCGAGGAGCGGGACCGGATCGAGGACGAGTCGAGCACGCTGGCGCGGCGTAGGGCGCGGGAGACGGAAGAGCTGAAGCAGAAAGCGCGTGACCTCGAGCGGGAGGTCAAGACGCTGACAGGCGTCAAAGAGGAGCTCGAGGGGAAGGAGCGGGAGTGGCGGCGGCGGCGGGAGGAGCTCGAGACGGTGGAGGAGCGGGCGACGGCCGAGGTGGAGGAGATGCGGTCGGCGGTGTCGGACCTGCGGTCGACGCTGGACGCGTCAGAGCAGCAGGTGCGGGAGGCGGAGCGGCAGAAGTCGGACCTGCGGCGGCTGCTGGAGGAGTCGAAGCAGCGGTTTGACAAGGTCAGCAAGGAGCTCAAGGCGGTGCAGGGGAAGCTGGGGGCGAGCGGGCGGAGCTCGGTGGACTCGAATCGGTCGGGAGGCCCGAACGGGGCGGCTGCGGGGGCTGCAGGCGGCGGCGGTGGCGGGGCGTCGGCGGACACGATGTACCTGAAGACGATTATGCTGCAGTTCCTCGAGCAGAAGGACAATAAGCTGCGGGAGCAGCTGGTGCCGGTGCTGGCGAGGATTCTCAAGTTTGACAAGTAAGTTTTTTTCCAAGTTTAGGGGGGGATGTTTTTTGAGGGACCGTCGATGCTAACCCGGGGACAGGACGGACGAGCAAAAGTGGAAGAGCGCGATTCAGCACATTAGCGTCCGGTGAGGACGCGGGATTGAACAATTGGACGAACGGGGCTTATACTAGTTTTGTATGTGTAAATAGGCCCCTCAAGGTATGAATCCGGGGGTCATTTTTTCCCTATTCCCCTTATTTAGAGGCCCTTAGTTATAGACAGACGGGCCTCGGGAATCGGTCTTGGGTTTACGGATAGGGGAAAGGGGGGAGGGGATGAATCGATGCCCGCCTCGACACTGTAGGTGTTTGAATAAGGTATCTTGTGCCTTGTGTCTTTGCGCCTTGGGTTACGCGTTTCGTGTCCCGCGTCTCTACCTATGCCTATGCGTGCGTTTCGAATGATGTCGTGATGGTGTTGATCGAAGAGGGAGAGGGAGAGGGAGAGGGAGAGGGAGAGGGAGAGTACGTACCGGCGTCATCGGGCCGGAAGGGCACCGGAGTACACTGTAAAGTACCTAATGTAAGTGCTCAGGTACGTATCTTGCTTGGCTTACATAATGTCTGCATGCCCCCACATGTTTCCCGGCCGGGGCGGATCTTTCACTCCGTCGTGGTGATTGCGGAACGGTGGCGTCATCGCTTCACTGACCTCATCCGACGCCTCACCTCATGGATACGTAGTTTGCTCCTCAGTGAAGATCCTCCTCGTTGGGGGTGAGATCACTCGTGAAATGGACTGAAGCAGTGGACCGCTACGATTGTACGTTGCCAAGACGTGGTCCCTCTTACGATGGCATTGATGCACCATGATGGACCAAGGTACGCGTACATGTGAGCGTACAATTACTGTAATGAGATCCATTCACACTCCCTTTGAATCTCGATGGCGCCCGTCCGAGAATAAGAACCGCCTGGGCCCTCTCTGTGCATGAGTTTGGACTGCATTAGTGGGATATGACCCGTCTCTCCTCTTTCGCACTTATTCGCCTTTGCACTTTTGTCTCCGCCCCAACCCATTGGACGCTGCTTTCGATTAGACGGCTATGAGATCATCAGCCCTTCGCCTCGCCGCGAGGAGCAGCGGGTGCTATAAGTCTCGCCCTCTGCCCTCGACCTCTTCTCCCTTCAACATCACCAACATTAACACCAACAAACCGAGACTCCTGTCCACTTCACGCATCCCAACTCCATCTTCCCGAGTCACACCATCCACACACCGTAACAACATCCCCATCCCCAACATCCACCTCGCCAAGATGTCAACCGGACAAAAGACCGCGGGCCCCCAGGGCAACGACCTCTTCACCCGCAACCACCTCTTCGACCTGACCGGCAAGGTCGCCCTCGTCACCGGCGGCGGCACCGGCATCGGCCTCATGGCCACCCAGGCCCTCGCCGCCAACGGCGCCCGCGTCTACATCACCTCGCGCAACCAGGAAAAGCTCGACAACGCGGCCGAGACGTACGGTAAGAACGCCGCCGGAGAGATCATCCCGCTGCAGGCCGACGTCACGAGCAAGGCCGACATCGACCGCCTCTTCAAGGAGATCGAGTCGCGCGAGGGCCGCCTCGACGTGCTCATCAACAACGCCGGCATCTCCTCGAGCCCCGTCGAGGTGGAGAGCGAGAACGCCGAGGACATGAAGTCGACCCTCTTCCACTCCGACTCGTCCACGTTCGACGACTGGACCGACACCTACCGCACCAACGTCGCGGCCGTCTTCTACGTCGCCGCGAGCTTCCTCCCGCTGCTGCAAAAGTCGACCGAGGCGAACCCGGGCTGGTCGGGCACGCTGATCAACATCAGCAGCATCAGCGGCATGATCAAGAAGTCGCAGCACCACTTCTCGTACAACGCCTCCAAGGCGGCCGCCATCCACGTCAACCGCATGCTGGCCGAGGAGGTCTCCGCCAACGGCTTGAAGGTGCGCGTCAACAGCATCGCGCCGGGCGTGTTCCCCAGCGAGATGACGACGAAGGAGCCGGCCGACGAGGAGCAGAAGAGCTCCATCCCCAAGAGCAAGTACGAGGGCAAGTTCCCCGCCGGCAGGCCTGGCAAGGACGAGGACATGGCGGCCACCGTGCTCTTCTTCGCGTGTAACCAGTACCTCAACGGGCAGACGCTCGCTGTCGACGGGGGGTACACGCTCGCCGCGGGGCTGTAAGGTGTTTTGTGTGTTTTCGTGGAAACAAAAAAGAAAAGTTGTTTATGCATAGGGTTAGTTTCGGAGTTGAAGGGGTTCGGTAAAAACCTATGACGGTAGTGAGCGACTATGTCACAATAGAAAGCTGTTAAAAAACAATGCTTCGTGTGTTTTGTAATAATCGTGTCTCGAATTTATACATTCATAAACCGATATTTGCTCATTTGCCGCCTTCCTTTAATCGTGGCGGAAACGCCCTGGTAGTTCTTCGAGCCCCTGAAGCTAGTCACTTTGACATTATTGACTTCGCATCAACACCTGTGATGACAAAAGCGGATCCGTAATTGCCACTGCGCAATTACGGCTTACATCACGACAACACCTTACTGGTAACCTCTTCAACACTGCGTAAATGAAGCCATAACTGGTTACAAGATGGATGAAGATGATAGTCTCGGCGCCAAGCAGCGTAGGTGCTCTAGTGGCTCAAGTTTATGCTGTTTAGTGATAATATTTGCACTCACAACGCACCCTTATTCTAATGTAAGGGGCTGGCCCTTAGGCTTGTTGATGTAGAGGTGCCGTTGATTGACTGTTCTAAGCTAAAGAAGAGGAGAGTATAGACTGGGATTTGTGCGCGCCTGGGGCCGTGTACTATAGCAGAATAGCTGCTCTGGTAAAGCCATAAATCTCAACCGGGCTCTAGCCTGTAACACCTGCTCACCCTAAGTTCACCCCAGGCATAATCTTGCTGGCTGAAAACAGCATCTTTGAGGTAAGCAGCAAGGTAAGTCAATCATACCTAAGCGGCTAAGTGTAACGCTACTGAGGTTTGTTGACAGTGTATGCATGCATCAGCCCCTAGTACTATATTTCCAGATTCGTGCCCTCTTGTCTGTCGATACGGTGGCAAAATAACCAGCAACTGGGCTTGCAGCTACACTTATGACACCGTCCTTGTGGCCAGCCAACGACAATCCAACTGTGCCAGTAGAGCGATTCCAAAGACGTGCCGTGCCATCCTTAGAGCCAGAAAGAAACCAATCGTCATCCGGAGTAGGAGCAACCGATAACACGGACATCTTATATATACACGTATATATCAGCAACTTGAAGAGAAGCGCAAGCAAGGCATTCTTACCAAGTGTCCCTCAAGGGTCTTGACACATTGATTACTCCATCGACCTGTGAGATCGTGTTTCCAAATCTTGATTGTACCGTGGGCAGAGCCGCTGATAAGCTCCGATCCGTCCGCTGAGAAGGCGATAGCATAGGATAAATCAAGAGTGTTTTCTAGACGCACCACCTTGTCCAACGTAGCTATTTCCCAAATATGAATGCCCCAATCAAGGCAGCTTGCGGCGATAAATTTCGAGTCTGGACAGATAGCGATACACGTGACTTTATCCTGTGTAACAAGCGCCTCTTTAGGAGTTTTGCTCTGGAGATCCCAGAGATGAACAAAACAGTCGCCACCTCCAGACGCAACTATGCGCCCATCTCTGGAAACGTCCAAAGTATAAATATAAGTATTAGATCCCGAGAAAACGTCGATTATCTCTTTGCTTTGGATATCATAGATCTATAAACCTGGTTAGATCTGCAAGGGAAATCAGGACTGGCAACCTCGATAAGAGGTTCACATCGATCAGCTTACACGAAGCAGCCCATCCTCGCTGCCAGTAATGAGGTACTTGCTGTCTGGGCTAAAACACAAACTTCGAACAAAGTTTTCCTCAGAATCATCAAGGCCATAATCCTCGAATATAGCAAGCTGCTCGCCAGTCTCGACGTCGTAGATGTAAGCTGCGTTATGACAGCCCATAGCAATGTATTTACCATCGAAACTAAAGCGAACGCATAGGACTACACTGCTAAGCGCCATTGTGTAGACAAGACTGATGTCGAATTTGGGAGACAGGGATGGATTGGAAATCGCAAACCAGTCGTCACCATACTGCTTGTCTTCGGGACGCGCAAGATCAGGATCAAACATGTTTACGAAAGCCTCGTTATCAGAGTCAGTCGGAGCTACAGCTGCCGTCTGACCCAACTCCACAGTAGGCTCGTGAGGTTGACGTTGAGAGGGAAATGCTACCCGTTTTGGGGTAAATGAGGACTGTCTCGAATTCGGCGATCTGATTCTGAAGTCGGGAACAACTTTGGTGTGTTCTTTGGTTTGATGTTTTTTCAGAGCCGAGGTGGAGGCGAACGGGGGATACTGACAACCGGGTACCTCGCACGAAACTCGAGGTTCATGAATCTTTTCGTGGTTATTTCGGAGATCTTCGCTTTCAAAACCAGTGCCAGCCAGTGGGCAAGGCCAGAACCTGCAAGTGAACGCTGAGCAGCGAAAGTCTTGCTTGAACCTTTCTAGTTCCTGCGAGCTAACACCGGGGTGGCTGAATAACTGCAGTAGCTCCTTGACTGTATGCTGATAGTTGAACAGAAGTGTTGAGAGACTTGTGACCTTGACGAGATCAGCTGGAGCTATGATGGGGGTCAGAACTTTTCTGCATCGGAGAAAGACTGGGGTGATCTTCACCTGTGGCTTCACCGCTAAGAAGGGGGGTTTCTGCCCGTTTCGACATAATGGCTACCGCTGCAGCCGCGATTTCGGGGTGGCTTTGTAGATGATGAATCCTGTTGTCCACTACTTTCTGGGTCGTTTCTTGGTTCTCTGCCTCACGCACTGAATTCAAAGCCACGGATAATTCATGTGACTGAAGAAAGAATTTCGAACTCGTGTCAAGGCCATGCTCCGAGGCAGCGATAGCGAGTAAATACTCTACCCAGTAATCTGAAGCATAATTATGAAGACCATGAAAGCCACGGATCACACGAAGTCTTCGGTCTAGGCTTGGAGTTGTTGGCTGGAAGATTTTAAGTCCTGATAACAGACAAGCTGCGATGGAAAGCCCCTGATACTGTACTTGATTGAACTCATCTAATAAAACGGTGCTCTCTGAACTCTGGAGGAACCTATTGCAGAAAGTAAGCATTTGTATTTTTTCACTTAAACCTATGGCAGGGGTCTTACTCTTTCACTGAGACGTGGATGAAAGCAAATGTTGTATCGCTTCGCTCCTCAATGAGCGGTGTACACATGTCAAACAGGTAAGTTGGAGCAAGCTCTTCAATATTGACATTTTCATCTTCTGCAGAGAACGACAGAGCAGACCGGAGCTCTGCCTTGCGAAGGGGCCTTTTGGCAAAGGCGATCCAGCCCATGATTGACTGCAGGAGGGAAACGGAGAGCTGGCCGAAATGCGAAATGATCTGGACGAGGATCTGCCCATAGCTGCTCACAGTTAGTGCAAGTAACTCTGGAACAGTCTTGAAAAATACCGACAATTCACTCAGTTCCCGGGGTAGAGTGTTGACAACGTCCATCACCTGGGATTTCCTCACAAACAGATTGTTCATCAGGTAGTTCAAGACAAGTCGGGCCCAAAGAAACATGCCTGAAACCCAGTTAGCCAGCCCCAGGCGACTGTGTTATCCGATTGAAACCAACCATCAGCCTTGCTTGCTAACTGAAGCTTCAGCTCTTTGAGTTCGGATTCCTTGAAATTCATCCTTGTTTGAAGCTCGCCAAGCCTCTGATCGGCATAGGCAGCAATAGATTTCTCCAAGGCCTCCTTTTCCGCCGAAAGTGAGACAACGTGCTTCTGTTTGAGCTTCCTGGCCACTGCTGGCGGCATGCGACTTGATACCAATACCTTGCATATCGTTGAGGCGGAGGCGAATGCTTTGGAAATCATTCGCTCCAGGAGACCGATCACTTTCGGTTGCTTCTCTTTATCGCATTCGTCTAATCCGTCCAGGACAATGTGGACATATTTTTTCTGTGAAGGATTGTCGGAAATGGCCCCGATTACCTCGAGTATCAAACTCTCAATCACCTGTGCTGTGACAGGCTTCTTGTTGAGAATGAATTCCTTGTAAACATACGCCACTAGGTCAGTATCGCTTTGAACAAGCTGCAACAAGATTGACCGGATAATTTGGTCATACTCTGTGGATGCCGCTTGTGAGTATGTGCAGATGTGAGAAACGACTAACGACCTCCCCAATGACCTAAGGAACGTGACAATTCGAGTTGCCAAGACACTTTTTCCCGTTCCCGGATGGCCATGTAGGACTAGGAAAGATGACTCCATACTACACCTCATCCAGGACCTAATCCTTTCCTGGCCTAATATCCAGTCACATGTCTCGGGGTACCTCTGTGGCTCGGCCGATATTGTGTCGAAAATCTTGGCCTGTTGATTGTTGTCGACTTTCAGCCAACCGACGATGTTGAGAAACTGAGATGCAGTCCTTTCCATCTCTTCTCTGTCGACCTGTTCAGCTGCCTCACGTCGTAAAGTTTCCACATCTTCCCTGATCTTTTTCATCTGCGAATGCCCCACTGCGTTGGCGGTGCTGTCGACCAGCTTTTCATGGGCTTTGAGATCCTCAATAATGCTGTCGAACCGACGCTCAAAGCGACCCCACGATGTCATGAAAAACACCTTCCAGCCTACAGTTGTTGTTTAGCATGAGCCAGCATCTTGGTGAACTATTGGCCTTACCGCTTCTGCGGACAAATTTATAGGCTTCCTTATGAAATTTGAGAATGTCAGAGTAGAATATGGCAAACGTCTGCTGGAGCTCGACACTTTGATAAAATGTTTTATGAAGCACTTTGAACCTAGCCAAGGGTTCTGCTATACGAGCGTACGCCCCGATGATTTTGTCGAATGCGTCGACGTAGTCAGACGAGATCTAGAGTATGTCAAGTCAGCCTTGAGTCTGGCAGCAGCCCCCAGATTGTTTCTGTTCCCATGATAGCTTCTCATACTTTAAGAATGATCTTGATCGGGGCCCAGATCCAAGCCATGTATGGAGTTCCTTCACAGGCAATCTCGATCGACTTCGAGTAGTGTTGCAGTCCATCGAACAGCGGGGTCAAACGCCGCATATTCCGCAGCAGCTGCCGTGCGGCGAGTTGGTTTTCGATGTCGTGAGCAGCCTTGATCACCTTGTCCAATGTCGTGGAGGCAAAGTCAGCACTATCGTTGCTTGCAATCGTTCTTTCAAGGTCATTGAAAGCATCGCGGATGATACGCTGGGCTACGGGCGACACCCGCACTGCCAGCGGCATTTTTCTAGCGTCGCCAAAGACTTAGGAAACGGCGATAAACCAACGTAAGTGTTGAAATGTGAGCGATGAGTAAAGTGGCAAGGAGAGAATCCCAGCAGGACGCTGCGGGGGGGGGGGGGGGGGAAAAAAGGGGAAAGCTGATATTTACATTTTGCCCAAAGTTTTTGACAACCACTTCAGCATAGCCTCAAGCATCTGTCGCAGTTGGGCGAAATGAGGAAATGCCACGTTGTAATGCATATGCCAAGAGAGAAAGTGATTTGCTGATATTTGCCTGTCAACGTACTAATAGAAGATAAATACATTGCTGTCTAGAAGGATACGCCGCGCATTAATGGATATGATGGTTACATACATCTTGGACTCTTGTGAGGTGGCGGTGAGCCTAGACGGGAGGTCGTCTTGTTGTGTTTAGGTGCTCATAAGGACCGTCGCCCTTTTCGTGAGGATCAAGGACTATTAGAGGGCTGAAGAGTTTTGCCTAAGTAGGAGCGCACCGCCCTGGCTAGCTCTGATAATCTCCCACACGCCTGAATTTATGATCAAACTTGAACAAGATCCTGTTCCTCTTATCCCTCTTGGCGATCTCTAGATGACTAGGCATGCACTCAAATCTTTCAATGTGCATATCTTTGCGGACTTCCCGATAAATAGACGAGGCTCAACCTTGGCGGCAAGTTCGATGCCGCTCTCGCGTTCAGATGCAGCTAAATCACCTGCCGACCTGAAGTGGGCGAGTCGGAGAGAAACAGAGTTCCTCGTCGGATCAGATAACAGAGTAGCATTCGAAATTATTCTATTTAAACGAAAATCGCTCTATCCAAAGTTCCTAAGCGCCGGGCGTGGGGGCTGGTTGGTGGGGTATCACAACACGTTACACAGCCTGCATGGGGCAAACTCGTACTTTAGGTAGGCAGACAAGCTGCACGGCCACAGCCTGATGTGTTGCCTTGAAAAAATTCTCTTTATATTATTTCAGTCTCACTCCAGATGCTTTTTAGCAAGAACAAGTAGTCATCTTGCGACAAAACGACAACACTGGGTTCGATTCTCATCCAAGCCATGCCTTATTCAAATAAGCGACCAAGGCTACTAAACCAACCGGGTTATGATGGTATCTCGACAGAAAGTTCCTCGGGTTTTGCCAACCAGCCTTCCACCGCTCCTATCAGCAACCATACCCTAATTACATCAAGGTCACTTGCTACTTGGGGACCTTCAGAAACCGCGGTGAACCACAATCAGAGATGGCCTCGGGAAGTACACGAGCCGGACGGTCCATGGAGGAATCCCGCCTATGCCAACTCCAACCCCGGTTCTTGGCTCAGTTCTGACCATGATCCCTACATCAGCTCGCCCTCCTTTCCCCAGCAGGGATGGCAAATGGGTCAGCCGCAAACGCTTGTCCCGTCCATTAGAGAAGTCACCACCACATCTTTGTCCGCCCTCACGACTGCGTACGGCAATGTGCCTCAAGGATGTTCCGTTACCGCAATGTTCCTGTCACCCGGTTGGGAAACGCCACAGACCCCTGGTGATCTTATCTCCTATAGTCCACATACTTACCAGGGGATCCTGAATCTACCCGCCGTACAAGCTCCTGTAATGCCAACTTCAACACTGCATTCAGTTCCTCCCATGTTGCCAGGACCACCATTCACATATCCCAATCCGCCAGCCCCGATAATGCCAGCTCTGCACTTGCTTCCCGCATCAATACCGGAGCCGATGCTCCACAATCTGGCATTGCAAGCTCCAGTGGTGCCGGAAAGCTTCCAAGGACATACTCTGCTTCCCGACGAGGTAAGCCACTCAAAGACGGAAGAAATTGCTTCTTATGATAACAAGGCGGAATCATGTGACCTGGAGGCTGACGTGGTATGCTTTGGCATGGTAAGCCATTTTACCGAACCCGTTGAGTCCTTTGATCCAGATGTCCATACTTACGACCACGCTGTAGTTTGTAGGCATTACAGCAACATGTCGGTCGCATTCTTTGGTCAATGCATCTAGTTACGCAGTCAAGCTTGAAAGTCCAGGATCCTTCGTTGGAACACAGGATTCCAACTTGAACGGGGTCATTAGCTCTGACTTCATATACCTTACAGCCGCTCTTTTCGCAGATACGTATATAGAACTCCAGGTCGTGTGCTCCATAACTGAAGATGCGCTTAAAATGGCAAACAGTGAAAAGCGTTTCCGGGGGCCGACTATGATGACGAAATGCTCGTTGGAAATTATTCTTTACGGGCAAAGCAATCATTCTGACGACATTTCGTTATTCATCGACCAGTGTAACGAAACTTTCAAGGACCAACCCAAGTTGTACCTCCAGGACCCAGTTGGCTGCGACAGAAATGTGCGGTACTGCAACCCTCAACGGCTACCCCCACTGGATCCGACGACCTATCAGTATACGCAAGAACTGGAACAGAAGCGTCAAAGCTTTGTGGAGATGGAAGATCTTGAGCCGCCACCGGAATTGCTGGAGCTTTTGGACTCACAAGAGGACTTGCCAGAAGCTCCACAGCCACCGACGATAGCAACACCGCTGAAAAGGCAAGTACGAAACAGTATTGCTCTCTGTTGTAACAAAACATTGTTTTATCACTGACATTCTTCTCCTATAAAGGCACCAGAAGCAAGCGTTGACGTTCATGCTACGACGAGAACAAGGTTGGGCGTTTGATGGAACGAGACCCGACATCTGGGAAGCAGAAGAAACAGAAATGGGAATACGGTATTTGTCTTTACACAAGTACCTACATACGCTGTTTCTAACAGTAATGAAGGTTTATAAACCGAATATCGGGCGCCCGCCAAACACACGAACCTCCTGCTTTTTACGGCGGCATCATTGCGGATCCGATGGGCTTCGGCAAAACGCTGGCAATGATTACTCTCGTTGCTTCGGATTCTCACAATACTGCACTAAGCGATGCACCCAGGCTGCTTGGGGTCCTGGGAGAGGATTCTTGTGGCTTGACGTTGATTGTCGTCCCACCAGCTTGTACGTATCGTAATCATGCTTGAGGGACCAACGCTGACTACCATGCAGTGCTTGGAACATGGGAGGAAGAACTTACAAGGTATACCATGTTCTCTTCTCTGGGATCTTAAAAAGCAATGAGAATGTTGAGACAAAATCCGTCTTTCATGACTAAGAGGTGCTGACCTAGTTCATATGTAGACATACAGAGCCTGGAAGATTACCATGGCGCCTGTACCACGGGAAGAATCGTCAAAGACAGACCGAAAATCTTGTAAACACGATGATATTATTGACAACTTACCACACAGTATCCACGGAGTGGCGTACTGGTACTGGTAGCGCGCCTTCGATTCTGTTCACGGCCCGGTGGAGGCGAGTGATACTGGATGAAGGTATAGTGTTATCGATATATACATCAGGAACATACCAGCTTACACAATTAGCACACTATATTCGTAACAGCGACTCAAAAATGGCGAAGGCCGTGTGTGCTCTTGATTCCGTCTCGCGTTGGGCTGTCACTGGCACACCGATTCAAAACCATCTTAACGACCTGGCCACCCTCCTCAAATTTCTGGGTAGCTATCCCTATAACGAGAAAAGGGTTTTGGATGCGGACATATCGCATATGTGGAAGGACGGTGACGCCTACGAGGCAGTCAAAAGGCTGAAGCGTTTGGCTGGCTGCCTGTTGCTCCGGCGGCCCAGAAAAACGGTCGAGTTACCACCGAGGCACGATCGGGCGTGTTACGTTCAGTTTCAACCTGATGAAAGAGAGCTCTATAATCGGGTAAGGACCCAAGCCATTTCCCAAATTGACCAGGTCTTGCACCAGGGCAGTCACGGCACGGGAGGGACATCGTCCTTTACCGTCTTACAGCAGATCGTCGGGATGAGGTTGGTGTGTAACCTCGGGCTCTTCTACCCCAGCAGGCATGATACCTCAACCTTGGCTACAAACAAGCTCACGACGAAAGATTGGAACGAGGCGGCACAGAGTGAATTCAACCTCCGATTCAATGAAATGGGCAGTATTCATTGCCATCGTTGTGCCTTTACGTTGGACGCCGCCTATAGCTCTCTTGACGATCTAGGGACTTCGAATGCATTTTTTTCACGATGCGCGAAATTCTTCTGCCCAAGTTGCGTTCGAGCAGCGGCTCACGAGATCACCACGAGCGAATGCGGGCATAACCCGCCTTGTCCAATGGCTCCCGTGTCAACAAGTGCAGCAAGCTTGGAGACCATACCCATTTCGATGCCAATTGAACAGATCGCAGGATCAGGGTATCTCCCCACCAAAGTGGCCACTTTGATAGAAGATCTTCAAGCAACACCAAGCGATGTCAAGTGGTACGTGGAACCGACCAATAACACGCTGATGATACCCATGAGACTAAATTGTCGGTAGTGTTGTGTTCTCAGCCTGGACGATGACGCTAGACATCGTTAAGGTAGGGCTTGACCAAGCTGGCATTTCAGTGCTTCGGTACGATGGCAAGGTTCCACAAAAGGAAAGACAGAGAGTTGTCGAGAGATTCCGAAATGAGCCGTCAATCCGTGTGCTGTTGCTTACCCTTTCCTGTGGTGCTGTTGGGTAATTCAGACAGTTTGCGCATATGGTCAAGTTTCGAACGGCTAACAAAGCAAATACAGGCTGAATCTGACTGTCGCTTCGCGGGCATACTTGATGGAACCCAACTGGTGGGTACATGTGTGAATGAGGGATTCATGAAAGTCTTGTGCTCATCGCCCATTGCAGGAACCCAACCATTCAAGATCAGGCGCTGGCAAGAATTCACAGGATGGGACAAGAGAAAGAAGTCACGACAATTCAATTTTATATACGTGATTCTTTTGAAGAGGTACGTCAGTTTCGTCGAGTAAAGTAACTTATCGTGTCTCCTAACGTAATTTTGGGCACTTAGGTCGTTGTAAAAAATCAGAAGCTCAAGAGGGAGCTTGCAGGCATTTTGCTTGCACAGGGTGGGGTAGAAACCAACGAACTGGGACATCTGGAGGTAGGCATTCATCACCATCGAGTCATTGATTTGCTTTCTGATCCTTTTACGCAGCGTATTCGAAGGTTGATTTAGGGTATAATTGGCTACTTGGGTACAACTGGGATAACAGAGGTAACTTAGACAAGAAGTACACAGGATAAGAAGTATTTAGAATTGATTGCTGAGGGAATACCTGAATATATAAATGTACTGCTGGATCCCACCCTACTACTACAGCCTATTGGTGGGTAGTACTATTGTCCACTATTGCGTTTTACTAGGCATATTGAACGATTTAAGTGCAGGCCTGGCCGTCTGGAAATAGGCAAGAAGGGTGACAGGGATAGGATAACTTGGACTACAAGTTTTGTATAATGACAGGTTAAAGCGTGTGGGGGGTATTTAGAGAAAACTAGCCAACTAGAGTAACATGCCTCCTATTTTGGGCCGAAGCCTTTAACCCTTCGATAGTCCTTAATCCATACGAAAAAGGCGACGGCCAGCCCTCGTCAAGCACCCAAACGCATTTGTAACAGCACACGACAAAAATGGGACTCCATCTGCGCGTAAATCAAGAACGCCTGGGCGGACACTGCGAAAGGCCGTGTCCCTACTCCGTGGTAGCGTGGCTGTCCAACCTCGCACTGCAAAGGACCGGCGTAAAACTGTTCAAGGTTATAAGGAACTATATTAAGTATAATTTGAAGGAGCTCTTTCATGGTTGAACGGACTATTCAGGAAGATTCGAGTGTAGATAAAAGTTAATGGGGTTGTATTGCTCTATGTGGGGCATATATCTCGATATAGGCACGATAATGGAAATCTCTGTTTCTTCTGGGACCATCGCATCCACCGTAGATAGAAGCTCTATAAGTGTGCGGTTGTCCCGACATGAATTACAAGAATGTTCAATCAACCCATTCCCTCTATCACCAACAATCAACCATGGCTCTATGCCTCGTCAAGGCTAGAGGCAGTCAGCATACACATCCAGTACTACTCAAACGGCGGGTGTGACTTACATGTCCCTTGCCTTAATCCCCAGGGCGGCCCCCTTCTCGCTCGCGGGCTCGAGCATGATGTAGTTCTCGATAACGGCAGTCCCCGCGCGGAGCGCCGCGACCTGCTCCGGGCTACAGGTGCTCGTGTCCAGCACGTAGCAAAAGTCCTTGTACTGGGGCGGCACCTCATTCTTGATGCCGAACGTGTCGGAGGGCCCCTGCGTGCTGTACGTACTGTTCTGGGCCGTGTCGACGCGGCCGGTGGCGATGTCCTTGTTAAACAGGGCGCGGTTGAAGATGCGGTACGCCGACTCGGGCTGGTAGGCCGGCACGGCGTGCCCGGCCTGATACACCCGGATGTAGGACAGGTTCCCGTACTGCCGGACCTGGCCGCCCTCGTAGGTGCAGTTCGTCTGGAGGGGCGCGTAGCCCGCGGCGGCGAAGTTCTTCTGGTCGGCCCAGGGGATCGCGAGCGCGACGTCCTCGCCGCCCATCCAGTTGCATGCGAAGTCGCGGTCGCCGTACATGAGCGTGACCTTGACGCCGGTGTGCAGCAGGTAGGCTATGTCCTCGATCCAGCCGGGGCGCGGGTAGTCCCCGATGCCGCGGAAAGCGGCCGCGGACGCGCTTGAGCTGCCCGTCCAGTTCAGCGGCACGCCAAGGGCAGACTGGATGTGTGGCTGGTTGAGGTAGCCGGACGTGAACGGGGGCGGGAAAAGGGTCGGGTCGACCTGGGTGACGTCGTAGTAGTCGCGGCCCGAGACGTCGAGATACGGGTCGCGGACGTATCGCGTACAGTACGACTCGGCCGCCTGGCAGATGCTGTTCACCGTGGCGTTGATGCCGAGATTGTCCGGATCAGAGACCGCTGAGACTTTGCGACAGTCGTTGATCTGGTCGCGGCAACCGCCCTCCCTGCCGTACGCGTCGACCATGCCCTGGTATATCGTCTCATTGACCGTGGCGATGCCGTACGTGTTGTTGAAGGCCATCTTCGGATACGACGGCCACTGGACCTGCCGATCGATGCACCCGTTGACGATGAGGAGGGTGTCGAGCTTCAGGATGTACTGCTCGCCGTCGGTGCCGTCCCAGGTGCCGTTCCTGATCTTCTCGTTCTGCTCCTGGAAATAGGCGGCGAACGCGGGGCCGTACCGGCCACCGTACGACTGCGTCGCGATGCTGATGCGGCCATCGTTGGGGTGGTAGCCGGGGAACTCCTGGAACCAGACCTGGGAGAAATGCCACAGCGCAATGGCGGCGTTGCGGCTCCCCCAGCTGGTGGTATTTCTGTTCCCGCTGGCCAGGGTCCCCGTTCTGAGGGTCACGTTCTGTGACGGTACAGGGCTGGATGCATTGAGCGTCTGGGTGCCTCTGAAAAGGTCGACCGTGACGTTGCGCAGTGAGTCGTACGAGAACCCGACTTGAACCGGCTGGTCGATGTACAACATATTGACTGGAACGTGTAAGCGGTGGACGATCTCAGGTTAAAGTTCACTACCTTTGTTGTTCCACGACCACTCACTCGGCCGGGTCGAGTTGGAGTCTTGGTTGATGTAGCACGGGCCGTTCTCGTTGAACAGGCCGGGCATCGACGAACTACCGGGCCCGCCATTCATCCAGATCGAGAGGGGCGCATTCTGGGCATCTTCTTTGGCCTCAAAGAACCAGAAGAAGGTGTTGATCTCATAGTCCTGCCCCTGGCCGACGCCTTCAAGGGTCCAGGGCGGGAGCTTGATGTACCCGGCGTACGACTTGACGCCCTTGGCTTCCTCACAGAGATCGGGCTAAGGTTGTCAGCCCTTTGTGCCACCCTGTGGCTTCAGACGGAAACGCATTACCTCTTTATAGCTGATCTCAATCCCTTGACCGAACTTGGATTTCAGCACCGTGAGTCCTTCGGGTGTCGGGGGAAACTGGGCCACCGAGGAGCGGAGAAGCGTGCCGGCGAGGGCGAGGATGGACAGCCGAGACCTCATCTTGGCGCGTCCGCAGAAGAGCTTGACAAACAAGAGTAGCCACAGAGAGGAGAGAAAACCTCAATAACGTTCAGTCTGCAACGGTGAGGTACATTATATTCCACACGTTGTCCAGTCTTCCCCGCTCGCTCACCGTGCCCCGTCAGCACCTTCCTACTTAGGCATGTCAATCTCCAGTTAATCATCATCGCCTCGTCGTCGGCCAAGTGAGTCGCACTGCCAAGAGAGTCTTATCAGGTTTGGCTGCTGCAAACCGGCTCGGTTACGGAGGGAAAGGTGCAGGGGCTGGAATGGGATGCGGGGTCGACGAAGGGGCCGGAGAAAGGCCAAGACTCGGCTGGAGAAGACCGAATTACCCATTACCTGTGGCACAATCCCCACCTCGAGTCTGTGCGGAGTGATGCTTGCGAAACCCAAATAATGATGGGTGGAGGGGAGTATATTGGGTTGGGTAGTGGCACGGGTTGCCGCCGGAACGGCGCGATGCTTTAGCGAATCAAAGAGGCGAGACAACGATGGTTCCCGCTTCTAATGAATTATCCGTTAAGGAGGAGCAAAGGCCTCCCCAACAGCTATTTTAGTCGCAGCCGAGGGCCACAAGTCGGCTTTCTTGTACGTCATTCCGCACGATGATGGATGCGCGGATTTGGCGACTTGAGACTGACTCCATAGCTTTGGGGATTGCACCCTCTTGGGTTTTCTCGTTCCCTTTTCAGTGTCTCCTTGTTGAGATAGAGCTTAAAAGACGAATCTGAGTGAAGAATGGTAATTTATCAGGACCATCAAGCCTGCAGCGACATATTCAAGTCAAGTTCGTACTGGGGCCCTTGTGTCAACGTCTCGTTCCGGCGCGTCAGCTCACCCCACGCCCGGAACCGATTCCACTCCGCCGGTTTTGTGGATCTCGGTCGAATAAACCGGACCGGACGGGGTGGGGGTGTCGGTTCTCCATTACGATAGATGCGTACCCGTGGGCTAAGGGGGATTACGGCCAGGCCTTGATGAACCTCCGACGACCAGCCGGACATATAAAAAGCTTCATCGACGCATTTCGGCCGTTGTCGGAGCTTGACCCGCTCCCGAGCCACATCTCGTGAATAAACTCCGACTATGCACCGCGGACCATGGCTCGTTGCACGCAAGGAGATTGGTTTCTGATTGCGACATCCGCGAGAAGATGACGCCGTCGAATTGTGTTTCAGTCTTCCCCGCAAAGCTCCAACACAACGCGGCATGACGCCTTTCTGGGGCCGAATGGCAAAAGCGAGCGAGGCCTGTAGTAGCCATTGGGAACTCAAGAATAGCTGCTTGATTTGCGTGCTCGGTGCATATAAGTGACTGTCTGATGAATGCAAATCGCAATCGATAGTTCCCATTGGTTCACCTGGCGAAGCCCACGACGTTATTCAAGTTGTCCATCACGCGATAGGCTTTCGAGCCGTTTCATCATTCAATGCTCTCCACTGATGAACGTATGAGTCAAGCTTAGGGCGTCGTCTCATTTCCGATTCTCATTCTGGCCAGGCCAGTGATAAAAGCGGCTCAAATCCCGATCAAGATCCCACTCAACGTGGAAGATTCATAAAATCATATTTCAAAGACCAAAAACTGAACACAAACTATGGCCGCTGCTGCAGTCCAGCCACCATCACTTCCTGGTCCCCCAGGTCAACCAGATATCGCATACACTCCTGATCACGATAAATACTTGGCTCGTACCAAACGTCGGCAAGAGGAAGAAAGGCTTGACAAGACATTGCCAGAGGGCTTCCCTCAGAAACTGGTGTCAAAGTTGGTCTGGGATGGCAAGACGTTGGCTGAACGCTACGACTGGAACTACGTCCTTACAGAGGACGATAAGAAGGAAATCGACGAGGCACTCAATCACTTCAAGGGTAGGTGAATTCTAAAATCGCGTCGCCAAAGACAGGAGTTACTCACTTGTAACACAGCTTTAAAGAAGCCGCTGGGCGAGATTAGCCAAGAGACTTTCCCTTTGCCCAACCTCCACAAGACCCTCCGCGCGATCTCGGATGAGATCCACAACGGCCATGGGTTCAAGGTCGTCCGTGGTGTGCCCGTGGACAGGTACAGCCGCGAGGAGAACGTCATCATTTATGCCGGGGTCTCGTCCCACGTGGCGCCGGTCCGAGGCCGACAGGACAGCCAGTTCCAAGGCCAGCCAGCAGACGTAGTGCTCGCCCACATCAAGGACCTCACCAAAGTCGTCGACGCCCACCGGATCGGGGCGCCCGCGTATACCACGGAGAAGCAGGTCTTCCACACGGACGCGGGCGACGTGATTGCGCTTTTCGCCCTCGGCGAGGCTGCCGAGGGTGGCCAGAGTTACCTATCGAGCAGCTGGCACGTCTATAACGAGCTAGCAAGGACCAGGGCGGATCTTATCCGCACCTTGACCGAGCCGTGGGACGCCGATGAGTAAGCGCTTTAGAATTTTTTCCCCGTCTGATGTGCATTGCCGGGATTTAGCTGATCAAAAACTGGCTCAGGTTCGGGAAGGACGGCAGGGCGTACAGCAGCAGACCACTCTTGCACCATCAACCGGCAACTGACGGCAACCCCGAGCGTCTCATCATTCAATACGCTCGACGAGTCTTCACCGGCTACTGGGGCTTGCCGCGGTCAGCCGACATCCCGCCCATCACGGAGGCGCAGGCTGAGGCCCTGGACGCCCTACACTTCCTCGCCGAGAAGTCCGCCGTCTCCCTGGATTTCCACAAAGGCGACATCCAGTATGTCAACAACCTAAGCATCTTCCACGCCCGCGGGGGTTTCGTGGACTCTGACGATAAGCAGTAAGTAAATATGTAACAACAGGCCAAGGGGCACTCTACCTAGTACTGAATGTTTGCACTAGGCGCCATCTCATCCGACTCTGGCTTCGGGACCCCCAGAATGCTTGGAAGACCCCCGAGGCGCTAAAAGAGCGCTGGGATCGCGTCTACTCTGGGGTAACCCCGGAAAAGTCCGTGTTCCCCCCTGAACCCCAGATCCGCAGCGCAAGTCGAGGGGAGTTCAAGCCTGAGAATGCCAGCACGGGTTCCTGATGTGGATCATCCATGCAAACTTTATTCTGGAACGGCTATCTATTAAGTGAAGTTTTTGCGTCTCCTCAGGTCGTCACCCTATACTCAGTAGGGTGAGGTGGGCGAGTCTTGCCGCTTGCTCACCTTCCACAATAGCCTAGGTGAGGCGTATACGTTTGGTTGACACGTAATAGGGTCACTCTTTTAATATCATCACTCTTATAGAGTTAAGCCTTTTCTTTTCCTTTCTGGCATCAGGATTTAATGGGGTAGGATTAAATAAGATAGTGGAATTGTTGCTATCGTATTTTTTATTTATTTAAATTGTAGCGTAGGTAGACACGTGCTCTTAAACACACATAAAAGTACCAGACGAGCCACCAGATTTACAGCCAGTGCTAGAAATCCCGTTGAAAGCTTTTCCGCTTGGGAAGTCTTTATTCTTGTCACATCCGCTCCCGATATCCGCATTGGTACTGAGGTCGCACTGTTCGATATTATTAGTTACGAATATCAGATGTAAAATAGGGTATGGGAGCTTACGCAGAAGGCGGTCTTCCCACTAGCGCAAGTACCTGCTGGAGCAGATTGCGCGCCGCTGCAGCAGATGTCTCCTTGTGGAACGCCTTGAGCAGCAGCCAGGCCGGCCAGCAGCGACAAAGAGGTAAAAAGGACCTTGGAGGCGTGCATTGTAGCAGTATAGAAGGAGTAATAATAAGTCGTTAGGTATTGATAGTGAAATAATAAGTTGTTAGGTATAACCAGTATAACCAGTATAAAGGTAAAGAGCGATGAAGATGAGATGAAAGATAGCACCTTTGCGAAGGGGACCGACTGTGCTTATTTATATATTTGGTTGGCTAGTCATGCGCTACCCTTAGTTTCTACTTACTGGTTTTATCCTGTTACATTAACACTCGATATGACAGCTATATTGCGTATAAGTGTAATAAATGGCCTAAGATATGCCCCTGCTATAATAGTTAAGTTGGCTAGTCATGTGCTACCCCTAGTATCTGATCCCTGGTTTCATATGGTTATATTTATACTTGATACACCTTGAGACAGACAAGCGCCTAGTACGTAGTAGCTATATGACTTATGAATGTTAAATTGATTGGTGGATATAGTCGCTCTAAACTCCCTTAAGCGGTCTAGTGCATTTCACAGGTACATATATAATATTACAGAACGTAAACCTTGACATGCAAAACCACTGACCTGTGCGATATCTCAATTTTTGATACTGTAGAAAATTCCTAAGAATTAACACAGCCCTCCCGGTAGCCATTACGGATTTGATAGGGCAAACGGGCTGTGGGAGCTCTTAGGCAATAGCATGAGAAGGAAGAGACGCAGTGTAGGAGGGAAAGGTTCAGCAAGGGTGCAGGATGACTTTTTTCAACTCAAAGGGGTAAGTCTCAAGAGAGTTTTGAACATAGGAGCCGTGAGATAAGGCTCCGTTAACTTGTATACCTGATTAGGTCGCGTCAGGCTAGGCCACTTAATACAAATTTCTGCTTTAAATCTTATTGTCCTAAGTAGTCCATTCATGGCATGCTACAAATAACCAATTGATTCGCATCCACATGGTGTTTGACTCATGTGTGTTGGAGATGGTGTCGTCGTGATATCTGTGTGGCCGAACCACACGTGCATCAATATCAACCCCTCGAACTCAGGTTCTGATATGACTATTGTCATGTTGTTTGCACTGAATTTCCAGTCAGTCAAAAGACATTTGCCAGGGTTTAAGAAGGTCGATGTGGAAAACGATACTGGTATAGATTGGAACATCAGGTCAAGACAAGGGTTTTCATATTGGTTACCAACAGGAATTGCTCAAAGGGTCCAACCGACCGATTCTGTCAAACCAATGACCTGCGAGTGGAAAGTGCTTCAGGACCGAGATCTTTCGGACATTATCAGCTCGCGCTGGCGCGGCGTCGCACTCAACTTTTCATATTGATATGGATTCTTCATTGCGCTATCGAACCTCCAATTCCAAGACAGTAAACCCCTCACTGACCGATGTGCAAAAGGGACGTTGCTACCGGCTTGTGGCGTCGGGAATCTGAGGTAGGACAACAGACAGAACAGCCCCATCTGATCGTCCGCTTATGCTTATCAGCAGCTGAAAACCGATCCAAAGATGCTAGACACGTGTGAGGAGGGGGTCTGTGAGACGGGCTTCGGACCATGACCACGGGATCTCCGCGCGACGGCATAAGCTTATTTTCATGGTCCATTCATCCCATCTTATGCCACGAGTCCAGAGTCCGAGCAGGTTTCAAAATACTTGGCAGACGCGGATACTCTTAGTGGGAATTCCATCCCCGCTTTTCCTCCTGTCGATATTTCGGCTTGAGCTGCTCAGTTCCTGGCTTTTTACGATGTCATTCCTGAGGCGGCATTCCAGTCGCCGGACTCACGATGCCAATATCGACGACGGTTCGGGACAGGGCTCCGATGTTGCGGATGGAGGTCTTCACTATGTTGTGGAGAAGGGTGGCAACAACTCTGGCCCCTCCTACCAGGAAGCCTCCGGGGCACCGGTCGAAACGAGCTCTCCCCTCGGATACGGCGTTGGTCCGATTACGATCGTCTTTCTGAACATTGGCATGATGATAGGAACTGGAGTATACTCTACTCGTGAGTGGCACCCCCCAAGTTCCGCCGTGTGCGTTGCTGATGCGGTTCGGCGTGAAGCTTCGTCCATCCTCAAGGGCACAGGGTCTGTGGGCCTGAGTATGATCTACTGGGCTCTTGGTTTCCTGACCTCGATCGCCTCGTTCTCCGTGTACCTCGAGTTCGCTTCGTACTTCCCCAACCGGTCCGGATCCGAAGTCGTCTACCTCGAGCAAGCTTGGCCGCGGCCGAAATGGCTGTTCCCAACAGCATTTGCTTTTCAGTCTGTTGCTCTATCATTCAGCAGCGGCAATGCAATTGGTAATTTCCTTTCATTTGGCAACTCTGGCTCATGACGAGAATCTGAGACATCACAGTACTCTCACAGTACCTTTTCAGGGTCGCTGGCGCAGACCCTAGCCCATGGCAACTTAAAGGTGTTGCTGTGGCTGGGTTCACGGTCGCCACGCTAGGTAAGACTCCCATTTCGGACGTGGCTCTAATATCGCCAGTGCTAACATCAGCGCACCAGTTGTCGCCCTTAATAACACGTTCGCCTACCGGTTTTCGAATGGGGTCGGCATAGTCAAACTCGCTACATTGGTCTTCATCTCGATTACGGGTCTGGTGGTGCTCGGAGGACACACCAGCGTTCGCGAGCCGCATGCCAACTTCAAAGACCCATTCGAAGGAAGGGCAACGGCATACGGTCTGACGAATGCCCTTTACAGAATTATCTTTTCATACTCTGGATACGAGAACGCTTTCAATGTGGTGAATGAAGTAAAGGTTTGCTGGGCCACAAATCCCTAACCTAAACCTTTCCTCTGTTTACCGGGGCGATACTGACTGACTTCTCAGGATCCGGTCCGCCAAATTAGAAAGAATGGATGGATCTCATTGTCGATTGTTACTGTGCTTTACTTAATGGCCAATATAGCCTACTTCGCTGCGGGTAAGATAATGTGAACTGAAACCCCACTGGCCAAGTACTGATAGCAACACCTCAGTGCCAAAAGCAGATCTCGCTGCAGCCGAACAGATCGCTGCAAGCTTGTTCTTCAAAAACGTGTTCGGCTCCAGCCGGGCCGTCAGGGGGCTCAACTTCCTAATTGCCTTGAGTTCTTTCGGCAATCTCCTGACCGTCTTGATCGGATCTTCTCGTATGCTTCGTGAGTGTGGGAGGTGAGAATACTCCGATGTTAGCACCCGGTGCCATTTACTGAAGAGCCTCTACAGACAGGGAGTTTTGCCATATCCCAGATTCTGGGCTTCTACGCGGCCGTTTGGTACAACTCTCGGCCCGTATCTCGTCAAGTGGTTATTGACCGTCATCATGGTCGTCGCACCGCCGGCTGGCGATGCCTTTAACTTCAGTCAGTTACAAAGTTGACAAAATATTAGGCTGCATGCGCTAACTGTGGCCCAGTCGCTGATTTGCAGGTGTACCCGTCAGCATTCTTCGGGTTTGTGATGTCGGTCGGCCTGTACGTAGTCCGATGGCGGCGCAAACGTCTTAACCTCCCCCGGCCTACTTTCAAAGCGTGGAATATTATCATCATATTCAACATCACTAAGGACGTATACCTCCTTGTCATGCCATGGTACCCGCCTGACGGCGGTCCGTTTGCCGGCGACGTCAGCTTCTGGTACGCGACGTACGTCGTAGCCGGCATTGGGATGTGAGTGCTCATTATTTGGGGATACCTGCCTCATTGACACGAAGACGCAATATTAACGCGAATTTCTAGTCTGGTAGGATGTGGTGTCTATTATTGGCTCTGGATTTATGCTGTTCCCAAGCTGAAGGGGTATGAGATCCGTCAGCAAGTGTTGGAGCTGGCGGACGGCGCACAGAGCCACAAGCTCGTCAAGGTGCCTGTTGCGGAGCTGGCCGAGTGGGATGCGACCCATGACCAAGTGGGAAGGCCTTTGCAGCAAGCTCCTAACGAACAAGCTACGGAGGAGGAGAATAAAGGTCCTTATGTTTAACATGGCGATAGTTCGCATTGTCTAACAATAAAAGGGCGGCACGCCATCCGCATCCCCGGTTGCTGAGTGTCAGCTTTGGTAGGAAGGAATTTTCATATCCGTTATCTTGATGTTTGAAAGATTGCTTAAAAGCTGGGAGCATCTCTGCCGCGCGCTCTGCTCGCCGTATCATCCTAGCCCTTACTCTCCCTGGGCCGTTTACCAAGGCGGAGCTCGACTTGGTGCGGTGCCGCTGCATTCTGTTGACGGTGCATAACCAACCGCCCAGGGATCTACGGAGCCACTCAATAAAAAAGGCGTTGCGGGCCTTGTTCCCCATTCATCGGCCCGTGACCAGGACTTGGCAACAAGGATGGTCTCAGGGATTCAGCCAACGGCGCCAACTAAGATCGTCCATTTCACAAACAAAAACGCCTCACTCAAGGATAGACTGCAGTGAAGAGGAAATATAGCCGCTGATCCCCGACTCAACTCTTTCCAACCGAACCGCCACGCTTCCAAGTTCTTTCAACTGTCAACTACCGATAACACCGACAAAAACATACACCAAAACCACATCAAAAATTCAATCCCAAAATGGTCTCTCTGACCGACTTTCCAGCTGAGCTCCTCGGCCAAATATTCCGCGGATTACCGCAGGCGGATCTCGCTTCGCTCTGCAAAACCCAATCCACCCTGCGCAAAGCAGCAGTACCACTGCTCTACGAAAATATTCATTTTCGTTGGGCCGAGAAGAACACCCCGCCACCTATCATTCAATTCCTGAAAAGCATTCTTATTTCCCCGGACTTGGCACTGCACATCCGCCATCTCAAGCTACTGGGTGATACTTTTTGGTGGTCATGGCGTTCCCCGACGCCCAAGATTCCTGTGGACACGGATTCGATCAGCCCGCTGATTAGTGCAATTAAAAGTTTATGCCTGCCGTATGAATCATTTTGGGTCGAACAGCTTCATGCAGGATCGATGGACGCATTCATAGCGCTCCTTTTCACACGAGTCCCAAAACTGAGAAGTCTGCACATGGATGCAAACTTCACCCAAGACGCTCGATTATTCAGTAACGTGCTTCGATCAGCTCTTTACGACCACGATGGCGCCGGCCTCCCTGTTTTCAAGAATATTCACACCGTAGTCTTCAGAGGCAGCTACGACCGATCTAGTGTGGTTCAATCTTCGACTACAGAGAATGCTCTACCATTGTTCTACCTCCCAGCTTTACGAAAGCTCGAGGTATTTGTTGACACACCGAAATCCGGAGCTATCGAGTGGCCAATCAGTCCACCCAGGCTATCGAACCTCACAACATTGGAGTTGCACATGCTGCGAGAAACGTCACTCGAGCAGGTTTTGAGGGCGACACCCTGCCTCAAGTCTCTTACATGGCACTGCATCTACAAGGCTAGAATGAGAAGCCAAGGACGTTGGGCGCTGATCGTCAATCTCGATATGGTTGCATCTGCTTTAAGTCATGTGAAAGACACGCTCGAAAACTTGCAAATTACCGCCTTCGTGGATGAGGAATATGACCGGATTATATACGAATCCATGGAATTCCGCGGAGATCTGCGTTCCCTATCTACCTTCCACCTGAAGACCCTTCGAATGCCATGGTGCTTCTTTATGGGGTTTTCAATGGACCGTGGTTTGCAGTTGGGACACATGGTTCCGAAATCGGTAGAGAATTTGATCGTCTCAGAAAACTTTTCCATGATCCCTGAAAATGAATGGAAAGAGATCGAGATAATTGAGCGATTGCTTGAATTTCTAGGAAGTTTGCGACGGTCTGAAGCTCAGTTACGAAGTCTGCATTTGGTGTCAAACGATGATGAGGGCTTCGAATGGGTCACCGATGGGTGGACGAAGAGGCTATCGGATGCTTGTTCAGAGCAAGACGTTGAGTTTCGAAAGGTTGAACATTGAATTAGAAGAGAAACACATGCTTTCAGCAAAAGTTGAGGGTAAAGAGAAGAGAACACAAATAGAACAAATTTAAACATAACGTGAAGAAAAAGAAACGAGAAATCAAAAACGAAATCGGCGAGGGAGGAAATAAGTAAAACAATGAATAAATTCAAGAAATCACTATAAAACTCTAAGTACTACTAGCGATAATACACCTCGACAATAAACTCATTACTTAGACCATGGTTCTAGTGTAACCAAACATATTTTACAGAAATAAAACTTTATTACTTATTTCCCTTCAATCTTTCTGGCACAAGCTGATTTTCTTTGGGTATCCATCAGCTAACCCTCCAGCCAGAGTTGACAAGTCATACATCCATTCATCGCCTCTTTGGTTCTCGTCTATCTCCAAGGTAAAGGCTCTGAGGCCTACTTCTGGACGACGAACGAACTCAGCGCAACCCCAATAGCTTGCGGACTTTTTGAATGGATTAGTTTCGTAGTCGCAGATGTGTATTTCCTTGCACTTACATCGTCATTTGCATTATCGGGATTTGGGGTATTGCAAGGATCCATTGCAATGACCCCCCGACCCGCCTGTTTGCCGCCACTTTTGTGAACTGTCGTTACGCGACCATTCCTCTTGCTCAGATCTGCATCTGGTTCGGGATGGATTTTGTAGAAAGCATGGGCAACTAACTGCTCGCCGCATTGCCCATTGTGCCGGTGCTGGTCCTTCGTTCTATCGGCTTCGGGGGCATTGTGCATGAACGTTTGCTGGCAAAGATCAAGTTGTTGTTTCACAATGTTCGCCCGGGGCCGAGAATCAGGGTGATCGGGATCCCCGTAAGAGAAGGATGTTTTTCCCCTTTGCGACGATGACAGGATAATCTCGTCGTCGTACGCCATTGCCGTCATGACGCTTGGCATATTTTCTGAGACGATATTGTACTTAGTCTTGCCACACAATGCTTCCATCTCTTTGTATGCCTCGATAGCCAGGCTGGTGAGCTGCTTATCGCTGATGTGGGTTACATCGGTTGCCTGTTTGAATTTGAGACGGGAAGAGAAAACGAAAGACCGCTTCCTCCCTGCAGCCTTACCTCCTGTTTCTGCGCCGTCATTGTCCGGCGGCCATGAGTGAAACAGGGAGAAATCGAGCTGAACTCCAAGTCTTCCAGGAGTGTGTTCTGTGGAGACATCCCAGGCGCATAAGAGTTGAGTGAGAGAGAGAATAAGGTAAATTATCCAGAAGGGACGGGACTTATAGACAAGGTGGCCCATGATGAAACCGTTGTCATGTACTGCCCTTTTTGTCGATGTCTTCGTGGTCGTTCACCGTTGCTGGTGTATTCCTCTACCCCCTTCACGTTCTCAGGAGGGAAGATACACCGTTTATCGCGAGTCCTCAACCCGTTTACACAGGTGTGACTCCTTGAAAGTGAGAAAAAGAATGTCTTGGAAAGGAATAGTGATGCAAAAAGTAAAGTCATCTGGTCTAGAGAATGTGCAGTGGGTAGATATAAGTTCATTGAAGCTGCTGTACGGTATCAAACGCCCTCCTGTTCCAGTTCCCTCGTCTCATAAGCCAACAACATGACCAAGCCTGTCTGCCTAACGAAATAATACCACCGAGCCCGGAAAACGACCCGATTCTCGGCAACTAAAATTACTTGATAGACATTGCGCAGGTGATGAACTGGGCCCGGTGATGGCCAAGGAGTGTGCAAAGTCGTGAGTCTCCGACGAGCACAGGGGTATTGTGACATTTCAGCGAAATTACACGTAAAGATCCTAGGCCTTACGGAGCGGGCTAGACATCACGACCTGAATTCTGCAGACTCCAGGTTCATGAGGTCCAGCCAGCCCCCGTAAGGCCCAGGATCTTCAAGGGCAATAAGCTCTTGGCTGTTGGTTCTCTGCAGAATACCAACAGCCAAGACCTGAAATACCACTTAGTGTCTGCCTCGATTAGAAATGATCGACGGAAAGAAGGCCGACGGCCTACAAGAAATGTGGAAATAATCCTGGTCTTGTGGGCTCCGAACCGCCTAGCGTCTGGAGCAACCAACAACATATTATTCACAGGCGTCTACGCATAGGAGATTTTCAAGTTGCCGCTGGAAATTGATCCACATCACCCTTGAAGCCAAGAGAAAAACGGACGACGGACATGATGTCCGGCAGTCAGCCCCTGCCGCATGTAACCTTGCGTTAGCCCTAGCCGCCGGTCTTTGTGTCTAAGAATTTGCGGGGAGCCGTAACCTCAATTTCGCCTTTTCGTGTTGGTTTTTGGGAATTGCAGCGCGTTCGGCCCGAAGCCTCCAGCCAAGACGAGATGGCCGCCCTGCCAAGACACTTGATGTTGATACTACCAGGACTTATGTTGCTGAACCACTGGTTATTCCCATATATGTTTCACTAGCTGGGCCGCAGCTAATTACTATCTGCCCTGATCACCCACTTTACCGGCGGCTCGAGAACACCCAGCCTCAAAGTACGGCGGTGAGAATGTGACAATGTACCAACATGAAGTTTTTTTGGAACGGGCTCAATTTGTCCATAGTGTCCGGAAGTGACCCGTATTAGATGTTAATTTTGATTAACCGCCGAAGCAGCTGTGCCGCTAAGTTTTCCGACGGCGAGCTTGTGTAAGCACCAGGCAGTGAACATTGTGTTTCTCTACATATCTTCTCTCGATCCCATTGTAATCTCTGGGTCTTTCAAGGTCTTGAAAGTATTTGAAGTCTGTCGTTGTTGTCTTTGCATCATTCTGTTGGAGTGAACGAGCAGAATCTTCACCCTTTGTTTATCGGGCCAACATGCTGCTTTCATGGCGGCGATGTGCCACTATCGTCATGGCCATTGGCCAAGTATCTGGCCTGGCAGTCTCGTATCCCTCAAGAAATGCTTCGATGCCTAACCTCTTGTTATCGAGGCAAAGTATCGAGGACTTTGACCCTGATGACCTATCATACATCCAAAAGCTTGACGCGATTGGTGACTCGTATTCGGCGGGCATCGGCGCGGGCAACAGGCTTGGTAGCGTCCTCAACGCACTCGATCCCAACAGTGGTAAGAGTCGGCTCTTTAATATCCTTCATTCTACGTTACACTATGTAAGTACTAATAACAAGTACAGATTGGGCTTGCAGTCGATACGATCAATCTTATCCATCCTTCGTTGACGGAGATGCGCGACTTGGCAACCGTGCGACACGCAACTTTCAGTTTAAGTCGTGTTCTGGCGCAACATCAAGCGAGGTGATAGAACATCAAATACCTAGGTTGGATGGCAATCAAGATGTAATTCTTCTTTCTGCCGGTACGTATGGCATCAAGAAACCTTTCTTTTCTGGTTCGCGGTGGTACATCAAGACAACTCGATCTGTATTAATCATGTCTTGTCGGTTGCCATTTCGTTCCGCCGCGGAAGTCTTTTGTCGTCCTTGTCCTAATAACATCTTGAAAAACTGCTCTTTGTTGATTTCTGACGTCTTATATCTCAGGTGGCAACGATGTACAGTTGCTGGAGATTCTCAACCAGTGCATTTTCCAATGGGGTGTTCTTTCTGAGAGCCAGGTCGTGATCGCGAAGGCTGCTGCCCTGGAGAAGCAATTGGATTGGGCCCTTGATTACGACTGGGATAAACTTGCGTTAGGCTGTGAAGGGCAGCTGGCCGAGAGTGCCCGACTTATCGACAGCGACACCTTTGCCAGGAATCTCGACAAAGTAATTGCGGCTGCGCAAAGCAAGTTGTCTCTAAAGTAAGTCCCTAGTGTGAAACATATTTCAACCGATTAGATCGCAACCCGCTGATATTGAATTTCCAGTGGCATGATTTATATGACAGGGTAAGTTGATGTTTTCAATATTCGCCTGGAACAATGTTTTTGACAACTTGCTTTTCTAGATATGCGAAGTTCTTTGCCACCGATATGTCATCCGAGTGCGACGACGTTACTTGGTCGACATGGCTCAACGTGAGTTCTTGTTCTCCCCCCGAATGTTTTAATGAAGAATTTTAATAACGTCAAACCTTCATATCGGTACAGGAGTTGTACAACAAGTTCGCGCTGGAGAAGGCATATCTCACAAAAGGCAGACGTCAGAAAATGAATGACCTAGTCAACAAAGTCAATAAGAAATTGGTTGGTATAACTGAGCTCGCATGATGATTTGTTGCTAATCGTTCGCTACCTAGGCTGAAGCGGTGGAGCGTGCTGGGAACAGCGTTAAATTCATCAATTATGACAAGTACGTCGGCTACTACGGTGGCCGCTACTGCGAGACAGGAGTCGATGAGTCTACCTCTGAAGCGAAGACTAGGCAAGTTCTCAGATCAAAGTCTCTTTTATCAAGTGCTAATGAGTGTGGTTAGAACTGGTCTTATGTTTTACGAGCTTAACACTTGGGACCCCTTTGGCTCAAGCCCTTGGAAGCGAAGCAACGATGATGCTTTACAGGGGACATTTGACGGAGAACAAGACATTATGGCACAGGTCACACTCCTTCTTGAACCCGATGCCGAACTGGCTCACCAGGACCGAGTCGAGGGTGATGCCTCTGCCGCGTCTGTTTCAGCGTCGTCCAAAAACGACAATTTCACCATTGCCGCTTCGGAAATTCAAATACCTAGCTTTCTTCCTGACGGGTAAGTACACAACTGAAAGCCTTGTATCACCCTTAAACTGCTCCTCTCACTCTGATAAACATTTGCTGATCTTGTTTGTGACTGTTGAAGATACGGCCGCGTCTTCCACCCTCAAATTCTCCTACACGCTATTATTGCCGAGAGAATCTGTTGGGATGCCGAGCATCTACGGATAGTGGAGGAGCCGATCCGGATCACGTGCCATGCCACGTGATCCACCTCGACGGCTCTTTTAATATCTACGGCACTGTTGCCAGCCAGCTTACTGGCCCTCTTTCTCTTCTGTTTAACTCTAGTAACATCTTTAAATATACTATAGTTTAACCCTTATATCTAACGTTAGATCCTATAATACTAATACTAATTAGTAGTTAACTTTATAGTTACTACTACTATAGATTAGTAAGGTTAATAGAAGAGACTATAAATACTACTTATCTAGGCTGCTTAGTACTACCTAGAAGAAGGTGCTAATTACTTAGTATAGGTTATAGTTAATAATACTAGTAAAAACCCTTTTAGCCCTATATCTATTACGTAAAAGATTACTATCTTTAACTTTATTACTTATAGAGAAGTCCCCTCCTTCCTTACTTATATGTTACTTACTATCTTACTAGCTATAGTAAATCCCCTAACTATATAACTCTTTTAGTTATCTATTACTATTAAGGGTGTATTATTAAAACTATTACGTTAATATCTTTACTGCTATTTAAAGTAAGTAAATTTTTTACCTTTATAAACGCCTAAGTAAATAGGCCCTTCCTATATTCTCTACCCCTTCCTATTAGTACTATAATATCTAATAGTAATACCTATAGATTAATCTACTTCTAATACTATAGGGTAGCTAGTAGTAAGCTATCTACTTCTAATAGGCGTTATTACTAACGCCCCTTACTACTACTATTACTCTTTTAAATTTTATTACTAGTATTCTTAGCCCCTTAATATCTGTAGTAGTAATTAAGTATTTAAACCTTACTAGCCCCCACCCTTAAGTCCTCCTTCTTTATCTTCTTTATCCCCTTCTGTTACTTTCTCTCTTATCTAAACTACTATTACTACTCTTATTATATTTTTTACCCTTCCTTTTATTATATCCTTTATCTATTATCTATACTACTAGTAGTAATTCCTCTAACAAATAGATTTACCCCTAAGCCTATACAGTTAGGGGTAAGTACTTATATTTAAGAGGTTATAAGGCTAATAGAGGATAACAGATTTATTCCTAAATAATTATAACTATTATAGTTAGTAAGAATCTATTTTTAGATAATTATAACTATTATTAATAGTACCTAGGGAATTCCCTACTAAAGAGTAGGATCCCTTACACCCTATAAACATTAGGAACCTATTCCTTATCCCTAAGTAGTATTAGGGCTAAGTTAATATTAAATAATAGGGTAATACCTATATTAGTAATATCCCTACTAATACCTCTAAGGATAAAAGGAGGAAAGCTCTAGCTACTATTATTATTTTTTAGATAATAAGGTATATAAGAGAAGGGCTTTATAAGACTAGCCTATAGGATACCTTATAGGATAACTTTAAAGGATAGACTAAAAAAGACTTTATAGTAATATACTATAATACTCTAATAGGGTTTTATAACTATCTCCTTTACTAAGGGATATTTATTAGTACTACCTAAGGTAGCTAAATTATACTATAAGTATATACTACTATATTAGCCCCTAAGGTACTAAAGTAGATAAAGGAGTAAGTAATTACTAATATAGGTAAGAGTAATAACTTTAAGGTAAGGGCTAATAACCCTAACTTTATCTATAATATTATAAGATTATTACTATTAGACTTATAGCTAGATAGTTTACTAGCTCTAGCTCTAGCTCTAGCCTTAGCTCTAACTAGCTAAAGGTTAGTAGTTAATCTAAACTCCTTATATAATAACCCTAACTTTATCCCTTCCTTCCCTAGTATAGTACTAGTACTAATTATAACTATACTATCTATTAGAGGAATACTACCCCTTTACTAGCTTACTAACCTTATTAAGATATACCTAGAGGAGCTTAAATATAGTAGAGGAGTATATAAATTAATTAAATCTAAGCTTACTATCTTCTAAGACTATTACTTTAAGGTAGGGATACTATAGGATTAATTTACTAGTATGTTCTTTATTATACTTAAAGGGGTAGTAGTAGACTTCTATACTAACTATCTCTATAATTTATTATATACCCTTAACTTTTATACTATAGTTATAATACTTAAGGGTAACTTTAAGATAGAAGAAATATATTAAGCCTACCTTATAGAGCTATAAAAAACCACCTTTACTAGTACTATCTATAATAACCCTAAAAAGAGTAAGCCTAAGGCTCTTAAGATTCTTATCTAGTAAGTAAATACCCTCCTATAGTCTGTTATAAGGATTAGCACCCTATCTAATATAGCCCTTTATAATTAGCTTCTTAACTCCTACTAAGGCGTAGAGGAGTACGCCTTTACGCTATTTAACCTAGCCCTAATATTTACTAGTATATATAACTAGCTAAGATCTACTATTAGTAACACTACTAAGATTAAGTAATAGTAGTAATATATACCATACTAGTATCCTACTAATATAGATAGCTAATATAAATATCCTAGTAATAATTAGTACTAAACTAACTATATATATAATAGCTAGTATAGCTACTATTAGTATAACCTTTCTAACTATAGTAACTATAATTATATAAATAACAGCCTATAGTACCCTTTTAACTATAATTAGTATTAGTATAATACTTCCTTAAAAAAGTATTATATATATAGAAAGCTAGGATACTAGTTAACTAAGTACTCTAAGGATAAACACTACTAATCCTACTACTAGTATAAAGATTAATACCTAATAGAGGGATTAATAAAGGCTTTTTAATAATTTATTACTAACTTTAAAGGATATAAGCCCTTTAAATTAGATAATAAGAATAATAATTATATAGATTATAATAATAAGCTTAGTATTATGTTTTTTATATTAACTATCTTCTTTAACTTTATAGTAGTAGATAGCCCTTTATTATTTTTTACGTTATGTAACTAAGTAATAGTATACTTTATTATAAAGGAAGATCTCTAAGGGGATTAAGATAAAGATACCTAGCCTATAGTAGATATCTTTACTATTAATAATTAATATTTAGTAACTACCTTCTAAGGTATTATACTAAACTTAGGCGTAATAGAGTACTTAATAATAGGATACTAGTAGTATCTCACCCTCTATAAGCTATTTAGTAGAGACTTACCCCTAGATATAGACTATACTAGAGAAGTAAGAATCTAATTTAGTAATAGGATATATTTTATATCTAAGGGTACTATTAACGTTATTACTCCCCTAGGTACCCTTACCTTCTATATAATACCTAGTAATACTCCCTTCCTACTCTGCCTTATAGATATAGATTATTAGAGGATTAAATTTAATAACCTTACTAACTAACTTATCTAAGGTAATACTATTATCTTTATAATATATAAATAGGGGTATCTATAGATACTATTAGAACGCCTAACCTAGAGTATTACCTAGTACTACCTTATAGATACTAAGCTACGTTAAGTATACTACTAATTTAGCTATTTATTAGTTTAGTAGCTCTATAAGGTACTCTAGTAATCTAGTAATAAGGTAGAGATCTTAGCCTTAAGGAAGATTACTAGGGTCTACTACTAGTACTAACTAAATACTATAGTACTAAGCTAGTTTAAGTTCTCTTTATAGGATAATAACTATAACTTTAACTATAAGGTTATTATTAATATAGTATATCTTAATAGTAACCGCCCTATACTATATGTTATTAATATAGCTACCTCTTTTTAAGTAGTGTAATTCCTTAAGAATATTACTACTAAGTATATATAGGAGGCACTCTATATATATTAGATTAACATATATCTTAGCCTACTAGATTAGATTATTATAGATACTAGCCTTAATTTTTATATAGCTAAGTTTAAATAATCTATATATACCCTTTTAATCTATATTAAAGAAGTCCTAATTAAGGCTTATAATAGTATTAGTAAGGTTAAAAAATACTATATACCTTTATACTATATATATAAAATCTTCTATAGTAAAGGAGAATCCCTTATAGTAGCCTTATAACTTACTATAAAGGTAATTAATAATACTACTAGCCTAAATGGCTTTATCCCTACCCTACTTATGTTTAGGGTATACCTATAGATTATAGATTCTTTACTACTATCCCTAATAATAATAAAGAGGGCTAAAATAGTAAAAAAGGCTATAGAAGTAGTATAGTAGATCTATACTAAGCGCTAAATTAATAAGGTAATTACTACTTATAACAGCCTAGATATATCTAAGACTACTATACTCTTACTCTAATCCCCTATTTAAGTATAGCATAAAAAAGAGGGTTAGTAAGGCCTATACTACCTTATTATAGTTAATAGTACTAAGTATACTATAGAGCTCCCCTATAGCTTATAAACCTTCTGCTCTACTATTATTAAGCTATACTATTATAAAGAGCCTAAATAACGTAAGGGAAACACCACCTCTAGAGTAGCTAATAAGGGGCCCTTAGAGAATAATAATAAAGGGGGTCCTCTAGAGAATAATAATAATAATAATAAGGGCCCTCTACTAAGTAATAATAAAGATAAAGATAAGCTTACTACTATACCTACTAAAAAGGTTTTAGATACTATTATTATAAGGGCTTTACTACTAAAAAGACAGCCTAGCTACCCTTATAAATATAATACTAACTTCCTTAATAAGACAGGCCTAGGCGCTATAATTATTACTACCTACTAGGTATTTACTACTTACTTCTTATTATTAAAAAAAGAATCTAACCTCCTATTAGTAATTAATCTATATAAGAAGGGTATTATTACTACCTTAGGGAAGCCCTTTAAGTATACTATTAAGCTTAAGATTAACACCCTTATTACTTATAGTATATTCTAATTTATTAAGTATAATAAGTACCTCTATATAGGCTAGTAAATCTTTAAGGCCTATATTATTAATAAGGTAAAAGGAAAGGATAATTAACTATATAAGAAATCACACCTAGTTATCTAAGGATATATAGATAATAGTAAGGAAGTAATCCTTATTTAGTCCCTTATAATCTAATAGGCTAGCTAATAGTTAATACTTATATTAGCCCTATTACTATTACTTAAGCCTAGATTTATCGTCTAGCTCTAAGATATAATATAGGTATATACCTAATCTACTACTCTATTAAATTAAATAATCCTTATAAGATTACCTAAGTAGATCTAATACTATTATCTAAAGGGTATAATTATATAAGTTATTAAACCTCTATATAGTATTATAGAGGTAGGTACCTACTAGTAGGTAACTTATAGCTACTACTATA
>MU844542.1:0-67934 GCA_030867245.1 Colletotrichum eremochloae | reverse complement strand
AGGTAGGTACCTACTAGTAGGTAACTTATAGCTACTACTATAAAGAAAATCTTAAGATAGATATTTTAACTTTTAATCCTTACTTACTTATATCTATAGTAGAGAATCTAAACTTTAGTATTATTAGGATATAAATAGATAATATAATTAGACTTTTAGATAAATTCTTCTCTATCTATAAGGTAGAAGAACTTACTAAGGTAACCTTTACTACTAAGGAGAAGTAAATCCTTAGTATTAATAATCCCCTAGCGTTTAATAGTAGTATTATAACCCTTACTACTAATAGTAAGATAGTCCTTAAGCAAAAAGGCTAGAATAAGAAACTCTACCTTATTAATCTAACCGCCTTAAATACTATTAAGTAATACGTTAAGTAATAAGCCTATAGTATATATATTACCTCTATATACTAACCTAAGGCTTATTTTAATTACTTTATTATAGTATAATACTAAGCGCCTTAGGCTAAAGAGATTAAGGTGCTTAATTAGTATATTAAGTAGTAGATAGATAACCCTAATTATAGCCTTACTTTTTAACTACTTAATCTAGCTACTATAAAGCTCTTTATCTTTATAGATAGATCCTTTACTAATAATAAGAATATAATATTATAACTAAGATTCTTTATTACCCTAGCTAATAAGATAACTAGTAAATACCCTAATAATAGTAATAAATTTATAATAATAGGGAATATTATTTACTTTAGCTTAATAAAGTATAAGAGAGTTACCTATAGTATACTTACCTCTAAGGTATATAGTATAGTTACTAGTATAAATATAGTATATACTTTTTTTATAACCTTAAAGATAGTAACTAATTATATAGGATTTTCTCTAATACTAATAATCCTCTATATAGACTCCTATTCTCTCTATAAATACCTTATAAAGCTAGGTACTATAAAGGAGAAGAGGCTTATAATTAATATTATAGCCCTATAGTAGTCCTATAAGAGATATAAAGTCTATAAAGTATACTAGATCTATAATACTAATAACCTAGCTAATAGATTTATAAAGATAGCACCTAATAAGGCGCTAAAGGAATTAGTAGGTAGTAAGAAAGTAAGGATTAAGATAGAGGGATAGGTTTCTTATATATAATTAGGTTACGTATATTTAAAAAGTATAATACTTTTTAATCTTTTATTTTTATTACGTTTTTTAGGCTTTTTAGTATAGATAGGTAAAAGGGGGTAATAGGCGTATTTATTACTACTTTAGAAAGTTACTAGTATTAGGATACTAAGTATCTATAGATAGTAGAGGAGCTAATCTGGATTACGTACCATACTATATGATCTACCTTGACGGCTCTTTTAATATCTACAGCACTATTACTAGCCAGCTTACTGGCCCTCTTTCTCTTCTGTTTAACTCTAGTAACATCTTTGAATATACTACGGTTCAACCCCTATATCCAACGTTGGATCCTGTGATACCAACAGAATCATATTCGAGATGATCAATGACAACATTGAGAGAAGAAGAAGCCTTCCCCTCGTACCAGAAGTCGTATCATTCGGAACCTGCGAACTCGAGCCATCCAATCCAACAATCCTGCGCTACAAGGGCACCAAACCTGGCAAAGAGGTGAAGCCTGGAACAAAGCTGCGAATCCTTGGCGTTGGAGACTCCATAACTGTGGGATTCCTAAGCGATCGTAACGGCGGTGATGGCAACGGTTACAGACGTCAACTTCGTGATGATCTTTCCAGTAAGTCATCGAATATCAGTCTTTTTTGTCCCCCCGCATAATTGGGTCATGCTAACCTCTGTTTGAAGAGGATGAAGTTGTTTTCGCTGGAAGTGAGACCATGTCAGGCACAATGGATGGCAACCGTTTTGTGAGTTTTTCACTATGATGAATCTTGTGATCTTGTTTCTTTCAGGATGCTAACCAGAGTTTTCCTTTTTGCACAGGGTGCATGGTCTGGTCAGACTATTCAATACATCACTGATCACATCGACCCGTCCTTAAAGCAACGGCCGAACATCATCCTAGTTCATGCAGGCACCAACGATATGAACCCTAACCTTGATATCGCCAAGGAAGGTAACGACCCTAAGGGCGCAGCCGACCGTCTAGGGAAGCTTCTCGACAAGATCATTGATGCCTGCCCGGACGCAACGGTTGTGGTGGGTATGATCATCAACACATGCGACGAGAAGCAGTCTCCTGCAACCAAAGAATATCAGAAACTCATTCCGGGAGTCGTGAAGAGCCGCAAAGATGGCGGAAAGCACATCCTCGCCGCGGACTTTACTACCTTTGAGACAAGTAACCTCCAGGACTGCATACACCCAACTAATGACGGATACAAGCTGTTTGGAAGCTACTGGTACGACTTCATTACTCAGATTCCTAAGGATTGGATCAAGAAGCCGGTCGGTGATGATCCCAATGACGATGGAAATAACGGCGGCCTCGACAACAATATCCCCGCTCCGGACTGGGGTGCTGATCCAATCACACCGACTACTCCCGACAAGGTTGGCGACGCGTATTTGAACGCGCGCCCGGTCGAGACATACACTTGTAATGCCAAACCAGTTTGGGAGGCTGCTGGTCAAATTGCGCTTGGAAATGTCGGCCGCAACGGAGACTGGAAGTATAAGAAGCACTGGGTGGAGGCCGGAAAGGTCGCTGATGGACTTAAGCGGGACCCCCGATACGTCAGGTAAGCAGTCGGAACGAGCGGTGACAATATTGACGAAAGCTAAAACATATCTCTTTCAGACTTCACGATATGAACGGCGACGGAAAGGCCGGTAAGACATCCCACACCCTTGGTTTCTCTAGTCTTATTGCGTTGTGTCCGCGAGATAAGAGACTGATTCACGCTTTGAGACTACAGATTATGTTTGGATTCATCCCGAAACCGGCGAAATTCGATGCTGGATTAATAACCTCCCCGAGCCGTGGAGCAAGGCCGGTACCAACGACGACATCATCGGCAGTGGTGCTGGTCCTGCGGACTCGGTCTTCATAGCTGTAAGTCCAACCATCATGTCTTCAGGTAACCCAGAAACTGACAGAGATGCAGGACATGAACGGTGACGGTGTGAGTTTGAGGCCCAATATCTTTGACCAAACTAATCACTGACTACTGTCGCAGCTCGAGGACTATATGGTCGTTAACAAGGACAACGGCGCTGTTAAGATCTGGTGGAACTACGGACCGGACGACAGCTGGGTCAACGGATGGAAGTTTGTGGAAGGCGGCGAGATTGCGTCTGGTGTCCCTCACGCCAATTGGGAGACCCTCCGGTTCCCCGATATTAATGGTGATGGTAGAGCGGACTACGTCTATATCGGCAAGGGCGGTGCTCTGAAACACCACCTGAACACCGGAACCGCCGGTGGCGAGGATGTTTTGTTCCTCGCTCAAGGCGGAATTGCGACCGGAGCCGTTGACGACATCTCAAGGCTGGTGTTTGCGGATGTGAGTTTTGCTTCTTTGCAGTTTACCAGATGAAATGCTAAAGAAATTAACGCACAGCTGAACGGAGACGGCCGTGACGGTAAGCTTCCACGACTTCAACCATTTTGCACTGACTGACTGTTCCTAGACTATCTCATTTGGGATGACGACGCCGGTCTAACTGGCTTTTTAAATCAGCCAACTCAAAAAGAAGGCGTCCCATTGTACATTGATCAAGGGCCAGCGAAGACGCTTGCAGACGGCATCTCTCAAAAGCCCGAGTCAATTCGGCTTGCGGACTTGGATGGGTAAGCTTTTCCACACCACGTCAGCGTCCAAGGATCAACGATTGCTGACAGTTGTGTCAACATAGTGACGGGAAAGATGACTATGCTTACATCGATGACGACGGTGCCATTTGGCTGTGGTACAACCGTGGAAGTGGTGACACTAGCATGCTGAATGATGGCCTTCGCTTTGCTGACATTGACGGCGACGGGGTAGGTTCTTTTTCGCCCTATGAGTAACATCGCCAGACTGACGTGCCCACTACAGACTGACGACTACATTTGGCTTGACCCAGAAACAGGTGCTCCGACCGTTTAGTAAGTATCCATTGTATCAATATTTGGCCTCACAAGATGCTGACGTCTGCATAGCACCAACTACGGCTACAACACGGACGACAAAGCCTTCGGATACCAGTGGATCCCACTGAACGACGGCAAACCAATCGCGTCCGGAGCTGCACCGGCGTCTCAAGTAACATTTGGTTACATCAGTGGGTACGACACCTTGTCATCTCTATATCTCAGAAATATCTCTAACCAGGGTGACCCCTTGCAGCAATGAAAAAGCCGACTACATTGTCGTGGATCCCAAATCCGGCAAACTCTCTGTCTGGAAAAATCTGGGCCCGAACAAGAACACCCCCGAGAAGTGGCAATGGGCTCAGATTGATGCTGATGCTTCTGGGTTGGGTCCCGGCAAGGATGTCAGAATTGCCGACATTGACGGCGATGGGGTGAGTACATCCTTCACAAGCAGCCATTGACTTGCCTTGATAAGAGGATCTAAGCATCAAATACTAACAGATCAACAGTGGGACGACTATATAATGCTGAACAAAAAGGGCGGTACGACCATATACAGAAACATGTACTTGAACCCTGACGCGGAACACACATGGAAACCACTCCCTGAGGCGGACGCCGAAGGCATCAGCCAACGGCCGGAAGAAATTTCGTTCCATGACATCAACGGGCAAGCTTCCTCCTCCCATCCGTCTTCGATCACGAGTTCTAACAATTCTATAGCGACGGAAAAGCCGACTATGTCTGGACGAGACCCCACGATGGTGCCGTCTTCGCCTGGTACAACAACTATCCGAATCAGCCCGCCTGGCTCCCACAAGGTCAGATAGCCGAAGGTTGGACTTCGGGGCACTTTGTTAAGTGGGCTTCTATGTACCACAAGCGATTCAAGAAACTGGCAAAACCCTCGAAGAGTTATCTTGCGGTCAGACCGTCAGATGGAGCCCTTGCCGTTTGGTTCAACGGTTGTAGATTCGGAGACCACGGTCCCCCTACTGAATTGGCGCCTCACACTAACGCCAAGTCATCGTCGATTTATTCATTCTCGAACGGCACAGTCTCATCAGCTCCTTCTAACTCTTCTTACCTACTCGCAAATACCTCTGAACCACTCAAGAATGCCTCTAAACCTATTGTTAAGGCTCGATTGCGACACGTTACATAAGAAGTGGCATATAAGATTACATTGTATATATTTCTCTGTACGATTATCCTCTAACATCATTCAACCATTTTTTGATATTTACCCCTTGAAGGCCTACGACGTTATTGGTGCCAAACTGCTGCGAAATGAAATAACACCTCGAGTCATTCATGATATCTCGATGACGTAATAAAGAGTTTTCGGCACCAAGGCTAAAGAGTAGGAGGATAAGTAACATCACATAAATTGGTTTCCGCCAGTTCCCTGCAGCACGTCTTCAGTGCCCGTATCTCATGATTGCAGGAGTTGGTGTAGTATTTATGCGATTGCCGCCAGAGTCGATAGTCAGACTTCTTTGCGGGCATAGAGGACAATATGGGTCTCTGTCTGACCAAATCGCCAGCATCCAATCCTCAGGTGTCCAGTCAGCACTTGGGCTTCAAACCAGGCAAGGCTGTCAGCCCTCAACTTATTAGTCAATTACCGCTTCCCTTGTTGGCCTCTGCTTGCGAAATACAGCCTGACGAAAGGTTCAACTCCATATTGTCGTTGTTGAGACGTTGGTTCCCTCCTCTCTGAACAGCCCATGAGCAATACCAGCACAGTTTTTGTGAAACTCCTCGCGGCCGAGATAAATTTGTTTTCTAACAGCTGGCAGTAGCGTGTACCTGATGCTTCAGGCGGCCACTACGCTTTCCTTTATTAATGTGGTGAGGTAGATGAATCAGACTTGGACTGTGGGAATCAACTCCTGCTTCGAGAGTGTGCTCGTCAATGGAATCAACAATTCAGATTCAACGGCATTTTTGTAAAGTATGAGATATGTATTGTTGCTCCGCCCCCCCCCCCCCCCCCCCCAAAAAAAAAAAAATAAGAGCTTTCAAGGGCAAAGGTAACTTCTCTGACCATAGGATGCTAGTTAGAAAACGAGGATAATTTTACCGCGGTTGCGTTGCGGTGGCTGCTGTTGCTGTTGCTGCTGAGGAGAAACGAGTGCATGGCGCGGCAGCAAACCTTGGATTATTTTCCTATCTAGGGCTACCCAGTTAGGAAAGCAGTTATATAAAGGGTCAGCTGTCCTCAATACGGAACAACCTGCGGTTTTATAGGGCTTTGGTTTAACACGCACGCCCAGCCAATCATACAGATAGAGATAAAATTCAACTAAAGCACGCTGCAGCTAAGAAGGATAAAAGACGTCTATTTCCCCGACCGACTTAAATATTGTTCTACCACTACAGCTAACTTTCACTTCTTCATCCATCAAAGTAGTTTCCAATATGCTACTGCACAGATTTCCTCCTACCTTTTATACGTCTGCATATAATTCTCAAACAATCTTCTAGTGCTGGGCACCTTCACCGCCGCTATTGGCGCTTAGCCTAGCGAGAAACCCGCTAAGAACCTATTGGCCCGTGACTGCTTAACCGACGATGACTGCGCCTTTTATTGCTGCCTCTTAAGAGAGTGTTGCTGCTAATATGTCTTATATTACATAATGCTACCATGAGCTTTTTATTACAAGGCCAAGGTATATTAGGACTTTCTTCACTAACTCCGATGGTCTTCCTCTTAAGGTAATTTAGACGCTAAACCTAGGTAGCTTAGCGTAAAATAGCTGCTCAAAACCTATATTGTAAAGAAAGGTTCTTTCAAGTTTCTTTGCTTCAGAACCTTAGGGTTAAGGTTTGGGACTATCAAGACCAAGCTGCTTAGGAGGAGGCAGTCCATCGCAGAGCACTCTTTTGGGGACAACGACAAAGCTTAAGAGGAGTGGGATGTCAGGGTTTTAGGGCAATGATGACTTCTCCAGTCAGTTAACAATGACAACACTTGTGGATAATGCCACTAGACACACATTATGAAGCTGCTACTGTCCTGGTCTCAGAGTCTCAAAAGTGATTTAATTATGGTGTTACCCAAGTGGCAATTCCTATTGAAGTGCGTAAAGCGACAAAATAGAAAGCTACAGGGGCAAAACGAAGAAAAAGTGTAGTTGCCTTTTCCGTGTTATCCATAGGCAGACTTGGAATGATGAGCCAAGCGCGGTTTTCCTTGTCGAACACAACAGCAAGATGGAACCGAGTCAACACCCGATCTTTTACCCCTCTCCCTTGTGTCTGGGTCGCATGACAACTGGTTGTTTGACAGTTTATTTGGTCTGGAGACCTTCGTAACTGTTGATGCAGGTGTCGAGGGTTCCGCCAAGGGCGGTCGCCTCTCTTTGAAGGTCTGCAGCTCGGCTATCAACCAGATCGATAATTCGAAAAGCAATGGTCTTCCAGTCGAATTAAGTTAGCACTCAATTACATCGTTGAAGTAGCTATCTTGTGGGTGAACTTACGTCAACGACACTCTCAACCTGCCTCAGAACAGCCGCGACAGGCTGCCCAATGACGGGGACGGTATTGAACAGACCAGCCTTTCCAATCAGGATGCTAAGAAGCGCTTGGTGAACGCGTACGAACTCGCGGAAAGCATCAAAGATAGCGTCGGATTGGGCGCCGGCCGGGACAGGGGCGCTTCCGTCCATTTGCGTGAGGGCAACGGTCACGGTGGTAACAATGTCTGTGAAGCCCGCAATAATTTGCTGGTTGACGCAAATTGTTAGCTTGTCACGAAATATAGCAAAGCTTGCATGTGGAACGAAGACAAGAGCATGGGGCTCAAATACCGGGAAGGGACCCTGGCCAATGATGATCAACGGCCCATTGAGGATAGTGATGCTCTGAGCAGGGCCCTGGAGAGCCTGCGACTTTGTCGTAACCATTCTGATGTTGTCGACCATCTGAGCCGGCGTAATAGCCCGGGGTTTCATAACAGCTCCGAGCACAGTCTCGCTAGAAACAGCCAGGGCTGCAACCGCAAGTTTGAGGATTGAGAACTGCATGTTTGCTTGTAAGGGAGAGATAGATTATAGAAATTGCTTGGGGGGGTTGAAGAGGCTTGACTGTGTCGATGAGCAGGCAAAGAGATGTGAGTGATGATGATGAAGGAGAGATTCAAAGATCCGGGCGGGAAGTGATCTCGTTTTATACTTGAAATCCAAGCTGGAGGGCGAATCCCCTGTCTGTTGCAAGACGCAGACTCTTTTGCTCACCCATCACTTCGCGATACTTTCACTACGAAGCTGAAAAAGGCTCCATGCCTATGGACACTTGAGTGTCTCGCGACTAAAGGATGCCAAGTTCCCAGGATGGAAAAGATTGACACTCTCTCATATCCAAGAATACCACTTGTTGTCTGTTTCCCCTTGGTAACTGAACTCAAGTGGTGGCTAGTAGCCTCATTGGCAGAAGGATGAAGCTATGGTTGATAGACTTGGGAAAGGGAACATCGCTGGTATCCACCTGAGAAGGTCAGGCGCTTGAGAAATCAGAGACAGTGTCTCTCCAAATCGAGAAAGATATGTCCCAAAGAAGGCAGCTTCCGAGAACTAGGCTGTCGGGTTCTGAGCCAGGGCCTAAGACAAACGCCACGTCCCGAAGGGTCCTCTGCATAGAACGATCAAGGATATATGTAATAACTGAAGGTGTGACATCATTGACATTTGAGGATGCAGGCTACATTGCTTTTAGGTTTCATCTTCCCTGGGTGTACTGAGAATCCACGGTGCTGTTTGCGAAAAGCCAGCAGCTTACCATCCCTTAAATCACTGCTTAGTCCCAGTCCCAACTCCACATTTTATATTAATCTCGAAACTAAACGGACTAGCTGACTCACTAGTGTAGCTTGGGTAGCTTTTCCCGTGCCAGTCCTATATTACGAACTAAAACCCCCTATTGATTCCAAAAGCATTACCACTATCGGCATCTGTATACATGTCAGAAGGCCAGCCTATGGGCGAGGCCTGAATGCCGCTAAACGACCTCTCTTCCGGATCCTGACGTGATTTTACTTTAGATAAGCCTCGTGGAAGATTTAATTGGAAGAAACCGAGCCGCTTTTGACTCAATGAATTTCTCCCTCAGCGATCCATTCTGCTTCGTGATGATACTAATATCAATGCTGATCTATTGTCCCACGCGCTCGTACACATTACCCGTGGCCCCGTTTCTCGGTGCCTTTGACCCCTCTCGCTGCACGCGTTTTCAGCTCCCGCGCTAAGCCGCCCAAGCATGTCCAGTGACAGTCCAAGCATGTCTAGTGACAGACGCTATGAGTGCTGACCTCTCAGAACCGCTTCCGACCCGGGTCAGCGCCTCTTCGGCGGCATCCAGTAGCATCCGAGACAAGGCGCGCGATAGGGTGAGTGGCGCGGGTGGCGGCGGTAGCAGCGGTAGCAGTAACGGTGGACGGGAATCACGTAATGATTCCCTTCCGGAATTATCCAGACTATCCTCGGCCTCGGACATGCAGACCCATACGGCCTTAAAGCACCAATGGTCTCACAGCAAGACGACATCTTGGAACGAATCTGCTAGTTCCTTGCGACGCCGATACGGCACCCACCGCTCGGTCACCCAACCCCTCCCACCGGCGAGCGCAGCAGGACGACCGGCATTCATCAGCCGCGGCACGTCATCCACCCTGCTGTCTCGGGGGGATCCGTTCAAGCCGCCCTGCATCTCAAAAAAGTAATACTAGGCAAGGCGCTAGAGCAGGAGCTGGTTGTATCCGAGCCCTGTAGCGCGAAATCGCATCGCGGAAGGGTGTGAAAGGTCATAATGTCGACATGGAGGACCGGCTTCCCCTTGATGCTGGGTGCCCCGTATCCAAATCGGGGACCCCTGTTTCTTTTGTCTTACAAAGGTCCCTAGCTACCACGGCAGCTACTCGCCAGGCTGCGGAACGGCTCAGTGAATCCCAGTAGGACTTAGGGTTCGGTAAAATAAAAGCACAAGAATAATTCAAAGAATCATAGGCCTGGTAAAGTTAGGTATATCATTTGCAGTTTCCATCCCTAATATTGCACTTGCGCCACCCCTTGCCGAGAACGACATTTGATTGGATATCCTGAGAGATGGATGTGCAAGTCTCGAATTGTTTGCAAGTCTTGGTCAACAAGAAACTGCAAACATTCAGCGTACCATGCAAAGCCAACGAATCCCGACAAGCAAACCGTTCCCACGCAGCCAGAGTCTTGCAATAAGAATGGATGTTTGCTCCATTATTTAGCGAACTGGATGCTAGTGGCGAACACGCATAATGAGCTGCAGGCTCAGTGGCGACATCCTGCCCTGGTCCGTTGACTTATCATCGACGCCTTCTCCTACGAGGTCAATCGTTAATTTGTATCACTGTGATTCGAATTGGCCGTGCGGAATTTGTACATGTAAGCAGCAAGTGATGGAAAGACGTGTGTCAATTCTGATATGATTTTGTGTTTGATTTAGGTAGATCCAAGAGATCCAAGTTTGACATGCATCACCACGCAGAATGCACTTGTGAATAGACTGTAAAAGCCTCTTTCAGGACGGAGTGTAACAAATGACTCAGGGTGGTTGAGAAATCTTTATGCTAATGAACAACCCTGTGCAAAGAAAGGTCAACAAGCAAGAAGGTTCTCCACTCGCACGTGAGAACCTTCAATATGGGGAGACAGCTGAATAATTCCTTGTTCACCACACGATACGATAACATGCACGTCCATGAATCGTACTGTTGGTTACAAACAGATAACTCACACCAATCATGTTCTCTGTCAAATGTTCTGTTACAGAAGTTTACCGGCCTGAGGGGAGTTCCCTTAAACGACCACCTGATATACGCACCCTATGCACTTATTACCCCTTAGATGCACTGAGAGTACCACTGGTTAGAGACGGTGCACTTGTAAGGGCTCTGTGTGTACGTTAGCAATCAGATAGTATTTTGCGAAAGAGGCTGCTCAAATACCTGGCAGACAGTTCCTCCGGTCCAGCCCTGACCACCGCACTGTCCAAATTGAGGAACGGTGCCGCTGCTGGGGGGAGGGGTGGAGGGCGGAGTGGATGGCGGTTCGCTGCTCGGAGGAGAGCTTCCAGTAGGGTTGGTAAGAGTAAGCAGGCCGGGGCGGTAAGGCAGAAGACCGTAATCGACATTGTTAGATGAAGGGGAACGTCCTTGGTACAAGAGCTGGAGCTTGCAAGGATCAACGGTCATGGTCTGGTCGGCGTTGACGCGGACCAACTCGCCGTGGCTGATATCGTTGGTCCAGGTGGCTCCGCTGTTGGCCTTGCCAGCAAACGGGTTGCTTTCGGTACCAGCCTGGACAGTCCAGGAGCCGCCGAGGCTGGTGGCCGTGAATGAACGGAAGTATCGTCCATTGCTACCGATCGCCTCGACGATCATGAGGTACCTTTGCTGGCCCTGAAGCTTGTACACCTGAACAGCCTCAAAGAGGTTGTTCTGGGTGTCACTCAGAATAATCGTCGATGCTGAGCCGAAGTTGCCCGGGAAGTTGCCGATGGGCATGCTCGCGCGGTAAATCTTGCCGTTATCACCACAGAAGAACAGATACATGGTGGTGCTGTCACCAATAAGTGCCTGATCAATGGGACCCGTGCCGGATCCAGAGATGCTGCCGGTGAACAACGGCTGAACCGGTCCCCAGCTACTGACACTGGTGGGGTTCGTGGACGTCCGGTACGAGAACGCACCGTTCCCTCCCCACTGATAAGCGAGGACCCAGATGCTCTTGGGGGCGAAGTAGAAGAGCGACGGCGCAACGGCCCCGAAGCTCATCGTGTTCTGGGCGGCCGAGCCCAGTTGCGTGAGGCTGGAGACAAGACCAAAGTTCATCGAGCCCCAGGAAGTCCCGAAGTCGTGGGTTGTGCCATAGACGAGATGCTGGCCGTTGTAGGGGGCGACCGTGAAATCCTTGAGCGAGACCCATCCAGACTTCGGGTTTGCCAGCGAGCCGCTCGATGACCATCGGTACGTCGAGGGAAGGCTGCATTGCGCCACGGCAGCTCCCGCCGAAGCAAGGAGCGTAATGCCGGCCGACAGAAAGTCGGCGTTGGACGGGAAAAGTCGCATTGTGGTTAATTGGCTCGGAGGGTACAATGATAAGTTGATAAAGGCTCGACGCTATCCAACTCCTTGGGTGAGTCCATATAGAAGACGACGATGGGCTTTATAAAGCCGAGCCATCAACGGTTCCATGGAAACTCTTCCTTGGCTTGTAGGTTAAATTGCTCCGGTGACTTGATTCACACAAACAATGTCTGCTAATTGCACGAATGGCGGGCGCGGAGCATAAACGAACGCCTCGTATAGTCCGGGGAGGCGCTCTACCACGCAGATCCAAGCCACTGGATCGGTACAGGGCACGAGGCGTCCCCCGCAAAAAAGACCTCAGAAGAACGACGGACGCATAATCCCCGAAGAGGCTTTCCAGATTGAAAGCTGGGCGCAGGAACACTTTCGGTAGTTTGCGTTGCCATCTCTGATGGCAAACTGTTTCCGCACCAATCAGATCCCGTTAGGTTAATAAACACACCAGCCTATGCTACCACAAGGTCGTCACTCCTACCACAGAGGCCGATGGAGAGGCTGGGGACTTTAACCAGATTCCAGTCAAATATCAGCTTAATTACCCGGCTTCCATGGATCAAGGCCAGCCGCCCCACTCGGAATTTTACATAGCAAAGTGTCGATGCCACTGTAGTGCGTACAAACATCGCCACACTGATATTGAGTCGCGGGCGTTCATTAATCCATCCATTCGGCGGTCCATCACTCAACAGCGTGGACTCCTCAATACCAGGCTTGAGGTCAGGAAATGAATATAGCCGCCCACACGAAGACTTGGCAAAGAACCTGTTGACCTCGGTTCCATCTTCCCCCGTTCACAGAAAGGCGTTTGATCAGGCGAATTTGTTTAAGACAACATGGTTCGAGTCAGTGCAAGCCATTCATTCCCCGCAATTGCGCTTACATCGTTGCTAAAAAAAATTAAAAAAATTACTTGGAAACCTGTGGCAGAAGATACTGATGTCCATAAACAGTAAATGACGTTGGGCTACGTTCTTTAACGAGCGTGCATCTAGTTCGAGAGGCGGCAATGCGGCATTGCAAACAAATGCTCTAACGCGAATGGAAGCCCTCGCCGTCAATTTCCACGCATCGAGTCATCAGGAGCGCCGAAACGAAGGATTACAGCCACAATTCCAAGCACGCGGCACTGCGAGAGACAGTGACACGTGTGTGTCGGACTTTTGGGTGCACCGCCCTGATCTTGCTAGCAATGTCTCCGATCGCCACTTGGCTTTATCGGCGCTCAAAATAAGCATGATTGCATCCAAAACGGTCCCTAAGTTATCGGTGGGTAGGTCTTCCGAGGCCAAAAGAGAGTGTGCGTGATGATGACCGGCGGATGTGTTCCTTTGTTGAAATGCCAAGACTGATCTCAGATCATTAATTGGATAGTTCTTCGTATTTTTCAACAGCTGTCACTGTGGCACATGACGTCTAAATTGTGCCATTTGGGTGGCCAGGTTCATCCCAACTTTTCATCAGACTTTCGCTAAGGGGACAGGAATCGCTTGGCTCAGCAAGCTGTGAGAAAAGTTTGGAAGCCTATGGCAATGATCCTTCAGTCACAGTCGATAAAAACGATGAACCACAATCATTGTATTCAGTCAGGCCTTCATTACGGGGTTGGATGATTTAGTCATCCAATTGCACATCGATATGAATGTGGCATTTGATTACCAGGGATTGAAAGGAGCATTCACCTGTATATTGTCAGCAAAAAAGCCACGGAGTATCATGCCACCATGTGGACGACGTTCTTTGAGGATTTAGAGACCTTCCAAACTCAAATGCCAGCTCAGTGAAATTACTCAGCTCACAAAGCTGGGCGTTTCTTGTCTTTGCTTCTACTTTAGAAAAAAATTCCTTTGAAAAGTTTATGGCCCTCGATTTTTTTGCGAAGAACAGGTCTGCTGTTGGCTACTGCTCATGTCCAGGGAGGGTTTTGTCAAGCCTCTGGGCATCGCCTCAGCAATCCCTTGCCTGACTTAAACTGCACACACACAGACATTCAATTTCCAAGAGAATTTCGCCCTTGCCGATGCAAATGGGACACTCGAGCCTTTGCCAATTCCTTTCCCCTTGCTAAGGTCATATCAGGGCGGCATTTGCGCCTTTGACAATTTAAAACACATATTTTCCCTTGCTGAGACTTACATTTTCCCTGTTGCACGATGCAATGGGCGACCAGCGGAGCTACCCCTTGGCAATACTGACGAGGGCTTTGAGGTGAAGGAACAGGCGTAAAACTATTTATGCTAGTACTGTGAGGGTCTGGCGAGCTTTTAAACAACCCCGATTCCCGCCTTGAATTCACTCAGTTCTTTACAAGCTGTCCCATCCAATCCATCTCCTACAAGATGCACTTCAGGTACATCTTGTTGGCCATCATTTCTCACTTCTCCATTGCCTCAGCGCTTTGCTACACGAGCGGGAGGCTAGGGTCCTACCGGAGAAATCAAGATGTTCTCGATCTTCGCGATGTATGCCGTCAACTGAGCGGTAAATTCAAGAGGTTGGAAGTCCAGAGAGTCTGTGTGACGGACAAAATCGATGTATCTTGGAGCTTTGAACTCAAGGTAGTAACTGCGCTCCAACCACGCCCCCTTCACATCTTTCTCTTACGGTGTCACTCTGTCGGTCTAAGAGCATTTCAAGCATGAGCACATATCCTTAATGCTATTACATGGGGGGGTGAATCAGTACGCGCTAACCAATTCCTTAGATGATCGGCTGGGGAGAGACACGCGATATCGACATCGAAGAGTGCATGGACGGAATGAAAAAAGAGCTGTCGTGCAGACCAGACCGGGGCGGTGTGCGCTCATACTGGAACTGGAGATACAAGTGAGTAATCATTCGTCTGTTGTTATGCAGGCACTTTGGTGGCATGGGCTCTAACGTCGCCGAAAGGGTGAAGCCAAATGAACGAGATCAATGCTTCAAACCTCCTTTTTGGAAGCGCCTTGGGGCGTACGACGCGCAAGATGAGCCGAAATGGTACAATTGTCATAACTCATGGAACTTATTGCGGTCCTGCTGGAAAGACGAGTGGTCTCTTCCCGGGTACGAGCACACATAGTGACCTGTGGGCGTCCAACACGAACGAGGTTTGACTTTTGTTGCCTTTCTGATATTATGTTCTTAAACGTTGACCAACAGATATCTTCTGTTGGTTATTTCTTAGCTATACAGTCCGCCAATAGTATTGACGGCCTTCCGTGAAAATTCCTGTCTACTCTATGACCAGCCCTGCCACTGAAGAACGCGTATATCTCTAGTACTGGAACCTCCACCTAGGGTCTTTGTCTCCGGGCCAATCCGTCAAGTCTCCGATCGCCTGGACCTCCGAGGCGATGGCCTCCCTCCTTGTATTCTCGCGCTTGAGCACGACGTACAAAATGCTGCAGACAACAAAATTGGCAACGAGGTACCCCAGCGCAAATGAGTGGCCGACGAAGTATCTCGGCCCATCATTCGAACGGTAGAGCTGCGTCCCAAGAACAGCGCCTAGGTTGCCAATGGTGATCTGCATGGCGTTGCCGACGGCCCGCTTGGTCTGCCCGGAAACGTTGATGGCCGGCCACGAGAGAACGAGGGCCGTGGCCGGGTAGATCCCTCCCGCCGCGAAAAAGGTCCCGAGGTAGGACACGCCTGGCTTTCCGGTCGGGTCGCCGTTGGCGAGGAGGATGATATAGCCGACGGCGGCGAAGGCGGACGATCCCATGATGAAGAACGCGCGGCGGCCCGTGCGCTCGGAGTAGACCGCGACCGTCAGGGTCGTGACGAAGGCGAAGGCATACGGCGGGATGGTCAGGAGTTGCGCCACAGCGGCGGTGTAGCCGAGGTTCTTGATGATGGTGGGCTGGTCGCGATCAGTATTCTGCTCACCGCAGCTTGTATATTCATCACGGAACACCTACGATGAAGAGGGAGAAAGTGTAGAGCGGTAAGCTCATAGTGTGGAAAGCAAGACCGTACAACCAGCACTTAGGGTCCTTGATCGCCTCCATGACATTTCCCCAGGTGAACTTCTCGTTGTGGGTCGCATCGCTGTCAGCGGCAAGCCGGGCACGGATAAAGCGACGTTCCTTTTCTGATATGAACTTGGCAGTGTCGGGGTAGTTCTGAATAAACCAGTAGGCGCCGGTGGCGATGATAACCGTCGCTATGCCTTCCTGTTAACAGTCAGCATTGTTCATTTCGGAAATTCAGGAGTAGAAAAGTCTTGAACCAAGATAAAGATCCAATGCCAACCGCTATCCCAAACAACTCGCATGTGACCAATGCCCTAGAGGAGTTAGGTTACTTGTTCGTAGCAAAGTGGCTCATTTGGAAAATCACATACCCAAGCTAGGATACCACCGAAAGCCCCGGCAAGAGACGCAGCACTGAAGAAGAGTGAGATGCGATACTGTCTCTCGCGGCGCTTATACCACATGGAGAAGTAGTATACAACACCAGGGAAGAGCCCACTCTCCGTGACACCGAGGAAGAAACGAGCAACAAAGAAGCCGGCCATGTTCGTCACGATGCCCATGAGCGTGGCAACAATGCCCCAGGCAACTGTTAGCGACGGAAGCCAGAATCTCGGCGTAGTTCTCTTAAGGATGATATTGCATGGGATCTAGATGAGGGGATTAGTGTATCCAAACATTAACCCGAAAGGACACATGGACAACTCACTTCAAATAGAACATAACCGATAAAATACAAAGTCAAACCAGTTAGATACTGGTTGCCGGCTATTTTTCGTTAGTTAACCTGAACACATGCCCAGCCGCTCAACCATCTAATACTTACTCATATGCAAATCCTCGGTGAGTCCTTCGATCCTGGCGTTGCCCACTGTCATAGCGTCAGAATCCTGCACATTGCCATTTTGCGAATCCACTTAAAGATTTACCATTGGATCGGTCAAGGAACGAAAGCAAATACTTGTGCGGCCTCTTGTTAGCCTGCGCCCCAAAGTAACGTGGCACCTCGAGAGTACTCACCAAGATGCCGACAGCTGGCAGAAGCTTAGCGTCCATCTTTCTCAGTAACGCTTTCGTGTTGACGCCCTCGTCCCCGACTTCGATTTCAGAAGGACTATCTGCGCCACTCGTGTCGTTCACAGGCGTTTCCAGCGCCTTCTCAGGCGGTGGGATCGTGGTCGTGCTCATTATAAGGCGCGTTCGCGATGTCCTCGATTCTCTGCTTGGTTCTCTCGTTCCCTTTTTGTTAGCCAGTCATTGGAAGGCTATAAGGATGTGCTGTGTCGCTCGGCTGAGGGAGCGGTCTCGCTTTCAGCTGAAGTCAAGTTTGAGGGCGGCCGTGTCTTGGAAACAAAGTCTGTGGCCGCGCACGGCTTTTCAATGCGGCCCCAAAGAGGCCCGGCTCGGATTACCGACGCAGTCACTGCCAGGGGATATGATGAAATTAGCGAATGGAATGCTTGACTGGGCTTAACTTTGCGAGGGGCTCCTTGCTTAGACTCATGTTTAAGCACCTTTCAGCGTAGCTTGACAGCACTTTTGATTACCGTTTTCCCAGGTGTGCATGGCATCATCAATCCATGATGACATTTCCCGGCGCCTCATTCCTGTAATTGCTTAGCTGCCGTTGCAGGCTGTCACTGCCGGGTGGATTGCGCCAACAGTGGTGGAGGATCAAACGCGTTTTCTCTTGATCTGATTGGTTGATAATGATCACGACATGTTTAAATCGATGGCGACATCAACGGCTGGGGTCTACTAGGGTACTGCGGCCCTCAAAGTTCTCCAACTTCCCCATCCAGTGGATTCAATATGCTAAATGACTTGATTGGGCTCAATATTGACTTAAGGGCGAATCCCCCACGACCTTTTTGACTCGGCCACAGCTCTCCTTTCTCCGCGCATTTGGAATCGAGGCGGCTAGAATATGCGTTTCTCCGTCTGACCGCCGCTGTATCTGAGATGACGGAGCCGACCGGCTGGCGGCAGAGCCCTACTCGGACAACAGACCGGCGTCTCCTTCTCCACATGAATTTGAGTTCTAGCCCCTTTTGCTATTTGCCGTCAGCGTCGCGTTGCTGTTGGCAGGCTGTCTATCGCATTGTCAGCAACTGGATTAGAGCTCGGAGTAACATTGCCCGCCGCAGGACAGGAAGGGTCTGCATTGTAAACATCATGAATGGTAAGAGGCTTGATCTCGGCGGCGGCGGCGAAAAGGCCGAGGAGAGCGGTTGTATTCCAGACTGCATTTTGGTTCTCGACGGTGATTGTGAGAGGATGAGAGAACAGAATTTGTTTTGAGCGAACGTGGGTGCGTGGAAGTGAAATGGAAATAGTTTCGTTTGGGACGCCGCCAGGCTACGGCTTTTATCGTTGGCCAGAATCCCCTGCCCAATGTGTTACTGAGCAGATGGCGAACGGTCCACAAACAAGAAAGATTATCGCTCGTTCTTCGCTCCCTCAGATGGGGTATCTGCCCACACAACTATCGAGACGCGTGTAGAAGGAGGTCGTCGAGACGTAAATCACTGTCGGCTTGAGTGTTTCTTCATGCCCTACCAGAAGACGCTACGAGAGTTGTTCCAAGTTTGACGATCTCTTTCTCGACTATAATTACTCGTTTGCATCAGTATGCACGGTGTAGGTGCTCAGCTAGTGAAGTATTGGGCGTCCCGGATGTTCTGAATGGACCAATTGACAACCACTCGCGCCAGGGCCCATCTAACCACTTGTACTGACGGAGCATCTTTCGACCAAGAACCGAGACCAATCAGGACCTCATGATACGCTCTGTCAATGTGTGGATTTCTAACTAATTTTGGAATGAATATGCCCAAGACTAGATGGAGATTCTGAATATTTTTGAGAAATGGAGATAAGGGATTCCATTAGAGATTGGAGTCGGGTGCGTGTATGCGGTGCAAGGTCTAGAAATGGCGGCCAGTCTAATTCCAAGACTGATTTACTCCTGGCAAGCGAATAAGTAGGACATGCCAAATAAGAAAGTATGACAGTATATGAACCTCTTCCAAAACTCACTCGAAGTGAGTTTGAATGGAGGTGACCAGCAAGCTAAAGTTCATTAACAAAAGATTACTCTGATCCACTATCCAAGGCTGACACTTATGGGTCCTCCTAGCATCCCAGTCTATCCTCCCAGTGAAAGTTTACGCCACAAATCGACAGCTCGTTGAGACATTACTTTTCTCAGTGCTTTCAACTAGTAACCCGGAACTAATCTAACTCTAGTTTTATCGTGGCCTGATGATTAGACACGAATAAATCACCATGGCTGAAGTAAGATATAACATTGAGAATTCGCTCGTAAATTTCCGCTAGCCTCCTCTAATATAGACTCAATATCTCCCCCTTATATCTCTTTACCATGACTTATCAGAGTGCGCTTATCTGACCTATAAAAGCACGAATGAAATGCAACCCCCCCTCCCCCTTCGCCTACCCAAATTTGATCACCCACTCTATCCTAGTCCATAAAGCAACAGAGTACACATATTATCGACAATGAAGAAAAAAAGAAAAAAGAAAAAAAAAGTGACGCGGGTTCAAGCTTGAGTCTAACCACTGTGAGGATTGTAAAACGAGTGAATCAAACACCAGAGTCCTCCTGCTCGATGTTGTATTTCTCCTGGAACGTGGTCCACGCGCTGCAGGTGTCGGTCATAGTGGAGTTGTCCGTGATGGCCGCGATCTCACTGTAGCGCTCGACAAACTGCATCGAGAAGCCCTCGGACGTGTGCCAGCCAATGTGGCAGTGCATGAGCCACACGCCCGGGTTGTCCGTCTCCCACGCCATGACGAGGTATCCGGAGGCGGGCAGCATCGCCGTGTCCCTGCGGGGCGGGTTGGCGGTGTTGAGCGCGACGGAGCTCGTGTAGGTGCCGGTGCCCTGGGCCAGGACGAAGAAGTCGTGGCCGTGGAGGTGGATCGGATGGGGGACGGGGAGGTTGGCCTGGACGACAAAGTACACCCACTGGTTGGCCTCGTTGAGCTCGATGACGGCGTCGTCCTCCTCCCAGCTGGTCGAACCGCCCATGACGGACTCGATCGTGGGGTGGGCCCAGTCGACCACCATGCTGGTGCTGTTGAGGTACCACCTGAATAGACCTTCGGAGTTGCTCTGCACACTGGCGACCTCGAGATCGGCCCAGTCGGCAGCGGAGACGCTCTTGGGGACGTGAGGCACGAGGTTGGCCGTCTCGTCGTCACAGCTGTCAGTGTAGGAATAGCCGGTAGTGGTGGGGGTAGTGATTGTGCTAGTGTACGAGATGATGCCCTTGATGTTATCGGTGCTCTCGTTGTCGGAGCAAGCGGCCTGGGGGATGGCACGCATCCAGAAGCTGTCGGCGGTGCCGGCCTGGTCCGCAGTAACAATGATGTCGTAGCGCTGCCCCATGCCTATGTTGAGAACCGTGGTGGTGTAGGGGGTGATGGGAACCAAGTCGGAGGCAATGACCGTCATGGTGTGGTTATCAATTGAGAACTTCCAGTGTGTGTCGACAGCACCGTTGACGAGTCTGATGCGGTACGAAGTACCAGAGGTCCACGTCACGTTGTAACGATGGCCGGTCTGGGTAGTAGAACCGTCTTCGCCGTAGACGTTTGTGCCATTAATGAGGCCGTTGTCCAAGGTCGGGGGACCGTCGGCCTGGGCGCTGTAGTAGAGCTCATCGACCGTCTGGTGATCCCAGTCGTTCAAGAAGAGCATGCCGAGATCTTCATCATAGTTGGAGGTGGCAGGGCCGTTGATGACGATGCCGCCAAAGATGCCTTGCCACGCCTGGAGGGCAAAGTGGGAGTGGTACCAAGTCGAACCGTACTGGGTCGCCCGCCAGGTGTAGGTAATGGTTTCGCCAGGAGCGCTGGGACATTGAGTGATGGAGCTGACGCCGTCATTCTGGTTGGTGTAGTTTTGACGGAGACCGTGGAAGTGAAGGCTGGTGCCGTTGTTTGAGGTTGTAAGAGAGTTGATGACGTGAACCTTGACGGTGTCACCCCAGTCGGCGAAGAGGGTAGGGCCCGGGATCGAGCCGTTCACGGCCATGGCAGAGCGAGGAACCCCATCAGGCGCAACGGTAACGTCCGTCAGCTCCAGCCAGTATTCGCGAGTGACACCAGTGTCGGGCACGATGGTGTTGTAGTCAGTGTCGACGGAGTAGTCGCACCACTCGCTTCTCGTGCTGGCAGTGTTGCCGCCGCATGCAGCACGAGGAAACAGGTTGGGCTCAGGGAGGGAACCGAATGAAGGTAAGGCAGAGGCCAAGGAGCCCGTGAGGGCGCTGGCCAAGAGCAGAGACCGTAACATGATATGCAAGATGTGCCAAAAGCAAGGCAAAAGAATGACTGTTTGACACAAGTTGGTGCGTAAGGAATGAGAGTTTAACGAATGTAAGCGCAGTCAATCTGTGTTGGGGAGTGAGCGGTTGAAAATAGGACCAACTGAGCGGCAGATAGCAAGAGCTTAAGTATCCCACAGGTGAGGTCAACTTTGTCGTCGACTCACGAGAACTTCACTGGCTTACAAAGATGACGCTCCATATCACCCTCATTGAGACCCTTGCAAGGTGTTGTTTCCTCTTTCGAATGGGTCGACCTCGGCCAAAGATGCTTGAGTCGAGTACGTGACATCCGGTGGGCGTCTGCAGGCCGCATTGGCCAAAATAGATTCGAGATCGTCATCTTGTCGCACGGCTCGCCGAGAGAAAAGAGCGGCTTCTTCGCGGTAATGGAGAACCACTTTGCCTCGATACTATGTCGTAGTACGCTGTGAAGTTTCATCTAACAGGGTGACTGATTCAAGAGGCAACATTACGCGTACCGATGGGGATCGAAAGTGGTACGTATACGTTGAGCCGCAGCGAGGCTAACCCGTAAGCAGCTAAGGCTCCCTCTTTTCCGAATGCTAAGCTAGGAGTAAAGGTCTATTCCCGAACCGTGGCTTTGTCATGGCCTTGCAAGCGTGCGTGCGTGCGAGACCCGCCAGTAGATAGTCAAGGCCTGGAAAGGGGGTCTCGCCGTCTTCTATGAGTATGCATCCAAATGGTGGACGGAGCATTGAATGATCCTTTTTGCCCAAAATGCCAAGCAAAAGAAGCGAGATCAGCTTGTGAACTGCATGGATACTGGGAGCGACGTCGTACGCAAGATGGCCCTTATCTTTACCCCTATAGCTCCTTGCTGGCTAGAGCACATAGCCTCTAAAAACCACTGAGCTTACACAGCCCCATTGTATATCTTGGCATTTTGGAAAGTATTGACGGGCTCCTCCGTATGAAGTCAGAGAGGGCCGGAATGTTGAAGGGGTAGTAGTAGTGTTACAACAATCCTTGTAATATTATGTATGTGACTATAATTTTTTTTCTCCGGCGGGCTTACGTATGCATAGCCTCGAGGGTAAAACACCCGAACCGCTTTCGATAGAGTTATCAAAGAGACATCTTTACCGTTGATCTGCGGATACAGAGTACTACCTTTGCCTGTTTCGGTCAAGTGTCCTGTTTCATCGCCCGCACTTCAGGTAGAGGTCCCCAGGCCTTACAGTGGGGGGAGGTAATTTCGGTACCCCTTTAGTGTGCACGTGTACGCATTTTCCGAGAATTAAGAGTAGTATTATAGGTCTCATCCACGTCTCTCAGTATACGTAACCCCTTTCACTTTCGCAGTCCCCCCCGTAGAACTAACCGTATCGGGGACTAGTGGTAGCGGACCAGATCTACAATATCTCAACTATTAAGCTTTCGATCGGTCAATAGAGGTGCCCCGTCAACGATCCGGTCGCTCCCACATCCCGGAGCAAGTCTTGGGTGAAAGAATCGCCCGTTTGGTAGTGTCCTTCCCGGCCTGGAAACAACATCGGACTGTTTCCGACCCAATTTCTGCATTACGACACCGGGACAGTGGGAGGGTGGAGCCTTAGCTTCATCGCTTTGCAACATCGCTATGCGATGTGACTGGCTGATTTCAGCTTGTCTTGTCTACCTGTAGAGTTGTAGTTCGTAATGTTCAAATTAGAGTATCATTGCGTAGTCGGGGACGCACCCTGGTTCGGGATGTCTAAAGCAAGTGCGTGATTCAGTACGCTGGTCTGTGTGGACGCGTGCGAGTAAGAAACCAAGACGACCGTCGACAACTTGCGGCTTGCGTGGAAGGTCAGCACTACATCATGTTACTCGATATTTATTTAATCAAGTCCTTGCTCTTTTCTGCTTCATTCTCGGAATCTCCCACCACTCCCGCTCTTCTGACACACCGGTTTCTCTCATTCAACTTACCGCCCTCTTTTCAATCGTTCTGAAGCTTCCTCCGATCCTTTTTAGCCACACCCGTAATTCTATCTCATCGTCCATCACGTATCATCAATATGCAGCATATCGGGGCCATTCTATTCTCGCTTGCAGCTGTTGTTGCTGCGGTGCCGGCGGGAAACCTGCCGCGCGCCGCTTCTCCTGATAAGAACGCTCCGTTCCAGATTTACGCCTATGGCGACGGAATCGGGGGCCTTCCCTTATTCTCTGCAGGAGGTAGGTAGTAAGGCTGATTTTCCCATCCTATTCTTGGGGAGCGACAAGGGGTTTTCAGGAGCCTTGGTCTTTCTTTGTTGTACTTTTTTATTCTTTTTTTTTTAAGAAAAAAAAGACTATCTGTCGTTCTTTTGTTACGGACAACTTGTCCAGCTCGGACTTTGCTACCCTGGAGTATGATTTCCAAGCTAACCCGACGGTGCTCAGGCGATGCCTACTTAGGCGACCATACCAAGCTCAACGACTCTAATGCAGCTCCCGTCACATGTACAGTTCATTTTTCTCCTCCTCATCGAGATAGATGATACTAACCGGGCCAAGTCACTCCTGCTGCCAACAATGTTTGGCAAGGTGCTCCGAACACCACTGCCACCCCCAGCTGGTCGAACCTTACCTTCTCCATCCCCGCCGTGGGCGCCTCCAACCATAGCGTTGGTTTTGTCAACCCCGACTCGACTGCTTCCGACCGTCAGACCAGCGGCTTCATGCTCTATGGTAACGTCGTCTTTGTGGAGGGCGGATCGGGCAGCTTAGAGTCGATGTGGTACGCCACGCCTAGCTCCACCGACGGCATTTACTCTCTCAAGTGGAACGCGACCGGCGACTCAACCGAAGATAAAATTGTCCTTGCTCTGAAGAAGACGGTCCCTTCCACTGCCCTCTTCCCATCCATTCATCAAGTCTAAGACTCTTCATGTCCAAAGAATACACCTTTGAGCTATCGGATGGTCACCTCGGATTACATCAGATGATCACGTCCATTCAACTGTGATTATAACATGACACTTTAGGACACAAGAGCGCTATATTTTTCGGATTACATATATCAAATGGCGAAAGATTCTTCAATTCATATTCAATCCCTTTCCATGCCAATCATTTGACGCTAAAGGTATTCTTTTCGTGACGTTACAATAATGATACATGATTCATGAAAAAAAAAAAAAAGTCAGTGAATCTCGCTCGCAACCTCTTCGGCAGTTGCGGGATACCGCTCTTCCGCACCGGGCACTTCCGAAATATGCTTCACGCGGGCCTCCGGGTCATAGTCGGCGTCCAGGCGGCGTTCCTTGAAGTTGTCGATGGACGCGCCGACCCCTTCGAGTCCCGCGCTCTCCTTCTTGCGGTGGCGGGGGTGGGCGCCGCGGACCTCGTTGCTGGTCTGACCCTGCAAGGGTTTGCCGAGGCCGGTGTTGACGTCGCGGCTGGTGGCGCCGGGGAATTCGTCGGGGGCGGTGTAGGTCGCGGTGTCGGGGTTCAGGGCCTGGCCGGGGATATCTTGGGCATTGGGCTGAAATGTGTTCTCCTTGGGCGCGGTACCGGCAGGGTAGGCCTGAGCGTGGAACTCGGGGTAGGCGTCGTTGCCGACCTTGACGCCCGGCTTGTGCTGTTTATTGTTAGATTGTGACTAATTATGTAACATTGGCAGCATCACAAAACTTACGCCCTTAGTGGTGAGAGGCTCGGAGGGAGGGACTCTAGCGTGGAACTCGCCCTGCTTTTCATTGACGGCATCGACGTTGCGAGTGGCAGACATTTTGATAGGGTGTATTGGTGGGGGAGTGCTGTAGGTAGGTTTCTGATTGAATATCGAACTCTTGTTCGATGGACGGGGTATCTTGTGTTTTTCTTAAAGCTGTATCGACTGGTCTAGAAATCCCTCCTCATCCGACAGTTATTGTACGCTTAAGTATCTCATGTCAATTGCCAGAACGCCATGGTGAGCGAAGTTGAGGTATGCATGATGTCACCCCGATATTACATCACGGCCGAAGGCGATGGATAACAGCGCCACTTCGGCGTGGAGAAGATGAAGTAAATTGCGGGAGAGCCCCTGGGTGATGTCAGACCAACCAGCTTGAAAACGAAGGACAGTGAGCGATAACCAGATGTTGGCAAATCGAGATCGAAAATTCGATACGAGGTCCAGTGTTCTTTTGGGGGTGAGGAGGGGTTGGGGAGATCTGATCGCCACGGAGGAGCCGTCTGAGATCTGGGCCGTGATGCGGATGGTTTCGTCCGGCGGCTCTCGGTGTCTTGGCGACGCTTACCGGGCTCCTCCACACCCTACCAAAATGGGGTGAATCGCAAAATGAGCGGGTATGACGTACCAATTATTTCACTGACGGCGAATTCTGCGGATTGACAACGTAGGCAGCTTGGTTCAATCAGTGGCACGACCATGCAGCTTCGAGAATCTTCGGCGATTCTGGTTCAACAACCTCATCAAGTTCCATCCAGGCAGACTCGGCAGGGCGCATTGTGACGTTCAAAAAAAAAAGGAAGAAAAAAAAATGACAACTTTTATAGTGTTTTGTCGTGATTCCAAAAAGCCGTTTTTAGAAGACTGCCCCATCACCAAGCGAGTTGTTCTCTGTTGCATCTTCAATCAACTGTAATACCGGCAGCCTTGGAACCAGAGGCCCGTCTTTTGGCCGTTGCGTATACTCGTTGATGAGGTCCTCGAAGCCCTTCAGCTGCTGCAACCGCTTAGTGTCATTTGCATCATTACACCACCGCTCCAACTTCTGCTTCTGTCGCTCAAATTGTGCCATGGTGCCCAGTGAGCAATCGACGTGGTACGCGATTGCGAGCAGCAGTAGCCTGCGCGAGGAGGCGTGAAGCTCTTCGCGATTCTCACAGTATGCTTCGTTGCCTTGCGCATAACGGCAGTCTGCCAGCAGTGAGCAGCTTTTCCCGTAGTGGGACTTGGCGTCCCTGATGTCGGCTTCTTTGCTCCCAACCGTCCTTTCCAGCTTGATGAGATACTTTTCCGCCCGGTCACAACAGTCTTCGGCGATACCGAGGACGCCTTGGTCGAACTTCCCCTCCGGCGAAGTGAGGGTGCAGTAACCGGTGATGAAGAGGCTGAATTGCACAATCAGCTTGGGGTCGTCTTGGTATACATGATGAACGTGGGCCATGCTCTCCAAAGCCATGCTCAGGATTTTATTGTCCGGCTTGCGCTCGCGCTTCGCCTTCTTGGCGCTGAGCAGGAACATCAGGTAGATCGTCACTAGGCTTTTTCTCCCGAGGACCTTGACGACCTTTGATTCGAGGCTTTCGCAGATTTGCTCCATGAAGTGTTGGAACTTCTCAAAGCTTGCAATGGCCAGTAGGCGGCGAAGCCTGTGTGCTAGATGGATAAAGTCGTCGTTCCGTGGGAGAACAACGATGGAAGACGAGATGAGGCATTCGACCAATTTTTCAATGATGCCAAGGTTCATGGACTGATTGACAGTACTTAACAGACCGATTGGCATTGCTGGATGATATGATTTCAGCAGGTCTTTGACGTGCTCACCCAAGCGGGCAGTGGCGGCCGCAGACGGGTTGTTCACTAGGCAGCCTCTAATATGGCCTTCGTGTTTAAGATCCTCCTGCAGTGTTCGATATATTGCGATATGATCCTCTGTCGGTGTGCAATCTTCGAATCCTGCGCCGATGGGCCTTTCTCGGACCAGTCTGGACAGTATCGAGACGGCAATATTTATGATCTCGGTGCATAGCACGGCCGGATCCACATTTATGTCCTCCGGCTCGTACACGCACGTAGGTGATCTGTACCCCGCGGTTGTGGCTGGTGTTGGTGGAAACGATGCCGGTCCCGGGGTACCGACGTAGGTCGTAGAGCGGGAATCAACCCCGGCGTCAATAGGGTAGGAAGATGCAAAGGGGGGTGTCAATGCGGATGGGAAACTGGGGGAAGTTGAGGCCTGACTATCGTTACAATCGTTGTCGCGGGGGATCATGACAGGCAGCTCTGGTTGTGAGGTCTCTTCGGGAGAGTCTGCTCTGTCTTGTTGTGGCCTCGGTTTATGCCGTTTATTCTTCTCGATGCCCCAGGTTTTCAAACGGCCCTTGTACATACGCTCTCTATCGTCCCATCAGCGTTAATTGCAACAACACCATATGCCAGTCAACTGCTCACGTCGCATTGAACCCATAAACATCTTTGAGGTGCGCCCTGATGACCTTGAGGGTCCGGCGCGTGTAGAGGTCCGAAATGAGCTTCCGATGGTTCTCCCATTCCTCTGCTGTCGGCGGCACAGGCATAGCAGCGGGGCTCTAGTCCGTTCGACTATCGGCAAAGGTCGTTGAAAGCGGCGCACGGCGGCACAGAAACAATATGACGAGAGTCGGAAGGCGGGGGTGGTGGGAGGGTGATGGGTGCTAGACATGGTGGCGGCCACACGCATCCACATGGGGGGCAGCTTTATGAATTGTGCGACGACCACTCTGGATTTGTTCAAGCCCAATGGAGCTGCCAGCGATGAGCTGCATAGTGAGGTTTATCCAACGGCCCAATGGTGGTGAGGGAGGTCGACAAGGGGTATCAAGCACAGCAAGGATGCACCATTCACGACAAAGTACCGTGCAGATTTAATGGGTCTGACTTTTATGAAATTCAGCTCAACGCCATGCGGACTGAGATGGCGAACCATTATACAAACCATCATCATTAGGCAACGTCGGGCGCAAGGCAGACAGACTAGCACCGCTGGGAAGATGAAATCATGCCTTGGCGACAAGATAACCATTTGTATGTTTTCGTGATGCATTAAACGCAACGGAATCCGTCCATTTGTTACTTTTATGCAAACCATGAACAGGCTATTAGTAATCCTGGAGAATGGGTGATTCCAAAATAGGCGGTTAAATCACAACTCGCCGCACACTGCTGAATCAGTGCTCAAATCTCACCGATCATCTTCCACAAATTGAATATTGGCGTATTGAGTATGGGGCGGTCCTTTCCATGACCACCTCTAACACCAAAGCGTATAATAATAGCGTGCTTGACTTAAAGGACCTTGTATTGGCATGGAAGATTATCTGGAGTGCTTTGGTTCTTTTTTAAAGACATCTAATAACTTAGGCACTTTGCCCAATAATCCAACTAGTCCCGTTGACTGAATAAATCCACATACCTCACTTACTGAAATTTATTGTTTAATTGGGATAAACCCTCGTAAGTGGTCCAGCCCAGTTCACCCAGTACATAGATATCACGCTACAAGTACACCATCATAGTCTAAGACAGCCGCGGAAAACGTATGTCGTAGGAATAATACTTAACACTGCAAAACAACGTCTAGAAGAAAAACCATAACTATCAATCTATGCCTTCCCTATTGACTGGGGTTGCAACCCACATCTGGAATTTGATATCCACCATAGAGATTCAGAGTACCTTTTGGGTTAGTCAGGTGTTATAATAAACCCAACCCGATACCAGCAATGCGTATCACCTGACCTGTTAAGAAGCATATTTAATTCATACCCCAGTATTTAGGCACTAACCGCATTGCCGCGGCACCTAGGTCATTTCAACCTTTTTTACATCAAGATCAGCTTTTCTAGTATTAATCATTCTTCGCTCCTCGTTACTTTGTCCCTCATAGTCAATGGCACCTTCCATGGAACAACTGCAAGAGATCTTCCAACCTCACCAGTTTGGGATTAATGAACAGTATGTTAATCTATACCATGTGTACGATGATCTCTCCCGCACGCCATATCAACATGGCATTGGCATTGAATGCGAAGATCCCGACATCTATTTTATGAATGCCTGGCATGTCATAACACCCTCTGCAATAGGAAAACATCTGAATTGGTGCAACAAAGCGCCCACGCAGTTCATGTCTTTTTACAACAACTTGAAGACCGCGAGATGCGAGCAATATAGACGATGCAACCAAACATACGTCCATGATGTCGGTTATCGAAGACCAGAATCAGTCCGCATAGCCCATGTGCGCCTTCCAAGGAACACAAACGTTTGGGCTTTCTTGCACGAGGAAATGCTTGGCATGATGGGAACCTTTGGTGCGGGACTCGAAATGTCTCGAATCTCTGATCCTAGCGAGTTGTTTGTGTGGTGGGGTGTTCCTGATGAGTGTGTGCAAAACAGGCATCTACTTTGAGAATATGGCAATTGGGACAAAGCCTAGAGTCAAAAGCGGTGGTGTCTGGTGTGTTTGATTAGGACTACGTCTGCATAATCTGCCGGCGTGGTTACCGCCTTTTGGCTGAGTTCGCGATGCTTCGGTCCAGTTCTAGTCAAGTCAGGAACTTGAATACGGACTCTCTAGAACTTATATCCATCCGTTTCATCGGTGACTCATTTTTGGCTTGGCTTTGAGCTGGGCAAGATTGTTAGTCTCTGCTACTCCTTGATCTTCTACATGTCCCTTTCTGTTATTCTGCTGCTGAGATGTAGACGTCAGATCTTGGCCAGCGAAGGAGCCCGGCCCACTTTCTGGTTCGATTAGCATGCCCACTGTTACGACTCAATAAGCTACAGGCGATATTACCCCACAAGACAAGGCACGAGGACGGCACGACCTTTATAGGGAAACACCAACAGAAGGATAATTCCCTAGGAACAGAAGAAATATAGACAGGTCACGTGAGGATAAAATAAGGTAATCAAAGTATTAAAGCTGCTCCTTTATACCTCGACATTTATTGTTGACGTAAAATATTCGTGTTGCTACAGCATAACACCTAGAAGATGAATTGCAGAGAAGAGTGTCTCTTAGGCGGCTCTCGCCGGAGCTTGAACTTGTCCTTCGCGATGGCGAGGGGATGTTCTTTGAGGTCTATGACGACTCCTCCCCCAGCGACACCATTGCGGACGAATTCCAGGAGGTCACATTCCTGTTCCCGTCTAAGCTGGGCCCCTAGCGGAAGAAGAGACGGTCTCAAGGTCAGGGGAATACTTACAACAGGGATGGTCTATACATAGTAGCAACGTAAATAGAGAGACATTGATGAGCTTTGGAGCTTTCTTACAATAGTGCTTATTGGTATCTTTTTTTGTTATTTGTTCTTATCTATGCTATCAACCTTGTACTTGTACTGAGTTTTAACTTCCTGCCTAAGCTGGCCCTAATCCCAATTAAAACTACAAGACTCATTCCGGCACCAAGTGACAAGATGCAGTAGTGCTTTTGCCATGTGTTTTACAGGCCTTTTAGGGATTAATTAGTTATGATTATAACGCCAAGGTGTTATTACTTACTGTCATAAAATAATTAGTAAATCGTTCGTCCTGGTTAAGTCTGCAGGCATAGCTGTTAGGGACTTTGACTAATGTGGCGCCATAGATTCCGTTGCAGACAGCTTTCGTAGCTCTGGGGACGAGAACCCCTTTCGGTTTGGTACAGCTAGACAAGTATTAGTTAAGATATAAATGTAAACCAGAAATTACGTACTGGCAAAGATAGTAACTAGCATTAACACTACTAGCACAGAGAACTGTAAGAAGGGTAAAAAGCTTCATTGTGTTAAGGAAGAGGAAGTAAGATGTCTGTAGGGAATTATAAGTGTAGTAAGTGTAGTTAAAGACCTAAAAGGTTTTACCTAGCTATACCCTGACCTTTTAAAGGTAAACAGCCATAAGGTATAAGCATAGTAGGGTTACACTTAACCGGGCTTCGCCGGCACCTAATTGCGTGAGAATTAGGAGGAAAAAGTTGGTTTTATTAGACTAACGGCACCACCGTAATCACTCTGCACGTAGACGGAGTACGCACAGAGCGCATTGCAGAGCCGGGAGTGGGGCACTCTCGGCCTGACCGTATACCCCAGATGACTTAGGCACTTATGGGAAATTATTGTGGGGCAATCAAGACATGGACACTTGCGTTAATGCTTCGTACGAAATGTATCTTGGCTCGAACAAGTCTTACTTGATGCCGGTCTCGCGGTGGTTCTATACAAACATTTATAATTACAATAAGAACTGGATGTGGCGTGGTAACGACTTGTGGTTCGACATATGTTAGTAAGTCCACTAGTGGAAGCCTGAGTTTGTCTAAAATAAGTGATCTCTTAGAACGACTATAGAGAGTCGCACTCTACCAGTCCAAACCAGGACAAGTACATAGAAGCCTTCGCATTTAGGAACGCCTATACTCTGTGCAACCTTACACTACCACATAATTGTTAGCAAGGGACTCTCCTATTCTTTATCAATATGTACAAACACAACACTACAACTATTAACTCGGAGCGTCTTGTCACATAGTATCGACCAAACCCAAGCATAGCTTGCAAAGAAGGCGGTGCTTCCAGCAACACCGCATACCAACTCCAGCTTAAGTGACATCCCCGACACGCACGGGATAACGCTTGGTACCAAGGTCCTTTGTTAGTTCGAGGGTTTTAAATGTCCTTTCTAAAGTTAGATCCCTTGTATCCCCGTCTCCTCCAAGGGTCTGCCCATACCCCCTTCAGCGCCTTACCTGTCCTGGCAAAGGCTTGTTTTACAGTAGACAGGGTTGAAATTCTATGGCTCCCCAGCCGCACACCTTGGTTCTCCAGCAAATAAATCTGTGTATGAAAATTTGGACTTTTTCATTTGTTGTGGACTGAACAAATGCAATGGCTTTTGCCGTTTACAGTCTGTTGCGTTAGCGGCGTCGAAAATCAAAAAACGTCTATACCTAAACTCCCTCTCAAATACCTACATAACCTATTATGTATTAACTATAAAAAACTATTATAAAATTCTTTAAAGTAGAAAATATATATAGTTTTATTTTCTTCTTATTTAGAGCTTTTTTAATAGAGATATATGTTTTAAAAACTTTGCGTTACGCTAGTAGTGTCGAGACACTGCCAGCAAAACTGTTACATTGACAGTGTCCAGGCCAATCAGAGGCTGAGAAAATTCTTGATTCGCGCCTTCTGATTGGCTTGTACTGGACACTGCCAATGCAACCGACGCTGTCAACGCAACGGACTGTCTAGCTATACGAGCACGTGGTAGACTGCTTCTTGGAGACGATGCTTGTCATTAGGCCCTTTGGAGGGTCCACTGTAGCCACAGTACCCACATAGCCACCACCAGCCTCCTGATCTCCCTAACTGTAACATCAAGAGGGATTAAATTCCTGTTTCCTATTATTACCTAAACTTATTTCTGCTTCTATCTAAGCAATGCTACGTAGTAGAAAACAAGTTAATAGCGCGTGTAGACCTAGGAACAGGGGTTATTTTCCTACCTGCTAGTACTACTATAGTAAAAAACGGTTTGTACCCTAGGTAGGGAGGCCTGAATAGAGGCCAGGATTGCACTTTGGAGCTAACAGTGGCACAGCCTCGGATATTACCGGCCGGGATAACTGCCTGCCAGGTTGCCTCAGCCACTTGCCGGATATCTCCGCCACCTACTACAAGGTAATATATTATATTACTTAAGCATAAAGATTTATATTATATTTTAATTCTTTATTACTATATGCTTCTCCACTATACTATACTATAAACATAAAGAGGTAAATAACAGAGTAATAGGGATAGTAGTTATATAAATACTTATTAAGTGTTCCTGTTTATAATTTTCCTTGCCTTAATTCTATATTTACTACTTTAAAGCTATCTTTATTACTTTAAAGCTAACTCTACTACTTTATATGTAAACTAGAAAGTTTAAAGTCTCTCGGAATCTGTATCAAGATTAGCACGAATTTTCTACAGCCGCCTGACTGGCTTAAGCTGTAACATTCTTCAACTGTGATCCCGTTGATTTTACACGTGTCATAGGAAATCCTAGAGATACGCCGACAGACTCAGTCTGGTTCCGATTATAATTCGACTTTTCCGACCCGTGCCACATACAAGCGGTAATGTAGTTAGAAATAAACCTCCACTGGAGCGGCACTGACTCTGACATAAGCTGGGTGAGTTGTGCGTTGGAGTGCATTACTCGTATGCTCACTGTATCACAAAATGATGTATCCACTTTTGTGCTTCATACTTTTATGCTGTTCATTCCACACTGATACAATTTGTTGCAGCTGGATAGTATTAAGTAGATCGATCGGAAACCCTCCCGCAACAAGACTATCTTTACCTGCCTCTCTCAGAATAATTCATTATAAAGACACAGTTGAGAGCCCCTGGAAGCTCTCCCCCGTCAGGGGATCACTCTCCCCTCCAAACATCCTGCCGAAATCCTCAGATAAGTGGTGCGCGTGCCATCTCTCTTGGCTTCAGAGGCCTTAGTAGCCGCCACTAGACCCCCTTGAGCCTGGCTCCGATGGTCGATAGGGCAGCTTTTGGCCTAGAGCTTCTAGGGTTGAGTCATCTGTCAGCACCCCTTAGTGTTCTAGGCTCCCCTCGTGATATGCGAACTCTCTCACTCTAAACGAACACTCCTCCGAGTTCCGCAAGAACCGAATCAATCTCCCCGCACTGCACTATACAGTCTCACCGGATCGCCGTACGGGTCGGTCTCCACCCGAGATAGAACCAACTCGATTTTTTTCCACCCGAGCTGATCAAGTGACCAGAGCACTGAGATCCTCGACGGCTGCACTCTCCCGTGCGCTTTCCCAAGCTGCCATGCGTGTCTCCATCTCTGCGTCCCCGCCCTGCGGCGTCTTAACAACTGCTGCTGCCCGCAGACCACTGTCCTCCCGGATCGAACATCCTGTTGCAGTCGATTCCATCGCCCACCATTCCCACAATCCACTCTTGTGGTTGGCTTAGGTCGGAAGAAGAAAAGAAGAAGGGGAGGACGTAACCTTGTACAATTCTCTCGAAAGTGGGCGCTGCCTGGGTTTTCATGACCAACCAAATCCCTATTTCGCTCACTCTTGCTCCCGCTGCAATCATTTCGTTGGTCCCGGGTCCATAGGCACCCCAGTCCATGTGGTTCGGCAATGTGACTCATGGACCCCACTCCGCTTTGCTGTCAATTCGTGCGCTCTGCTGAGCGAGATCGATCACAGTAGCGCCCTATGCAACGGGCCGTCCCGTGGTTGCGCTTCAGCCTGTTGGCAGCGGGAAGAAGCGGGCTCCACCCATGCGGCTGTCTCTCCATAACCGACCAGTAAATCTACAGCTTTTTGGAATTGCTTCACGACTTTAATTATATCTAGTTCTACCTCAAAGGCATCTGCCAAGAGCAGAGCTGCGGTCGGCAGCGCTTATAACCAAAATCTGCCTGGGCGCTACGTCTAGGCTTGATGTATAGACTAGTCATATATTATTCACCCCGACGCTACATCTATTTTTTTCGAGAAACTCAATACCAAAGGAATATTCTTCAATTTGTCCATCGCGTCAGCTTGGTTTCTCTTCCACAAATCCCGTCCGGAAGGTACTATAACTCCATTACCGCTGCCTTTCACCATGTACATAACGCTTGATCAGGGTTGCACGCTCTTATATACCTACTGTTTTTGCGACAACGAAGACGATTAGGCGGGGAAGCGATTGAAGGACACCGTCTTGAAAACGAAAACAAGATGCGGAAGGTGTAATGGGGTCGCAGAGTATGTTCTGGCTGCTGAGCGGCACATTGTAAAGTGCTCCATAAAATGCAATTATAAGATAGACGAAAGCGCTACTTAATGCTATCTTATAGTACGAGCCAAAACTGGAGTAAGCCTGCATTTTCAGTGCACTTCGCCTGCAATTTGTTGCTCCAAGCTGTACTAGTAGGTAGTCTATAGTACCGATAGTTCGTGCATCACGTCATAAAGAGTGTGAAGAGGTCATAAAATTCGCACATAGCTGTATCCTAAGTCGCAACTATACGCAGGGGAAGATACATAGCTACACATAGTGTATATCTCTTGTACATGACAAACTATCATGCTCAGGGTCTTTGCGCTCGCTACAATTTCAAGAGCTTCCCCGCACTCATTTGAAGCTTTTAGACTTGGAGGGGGGATTAAGGCCCGGACTTGGCTTCAGTATCTTAGGCCGTCGAGGTAGTTGGTACCTTGCTGGCTGTCTCTTGGCCATCAGCCTCTTGGCCTGGATTGCATTCGTGATATCGAAGGTTGCGTAGCAAGAGGCAGAATCCACAAGCGACCACCGAGCCTAGGATTGGACCTAGCCAGTAAATCCAATGATAGTCAGGAAAATCTCCAACCACAACAGCAGGTCCAAATGATCGCGCAGGATTAAGGGATCCGCCGGTGAAGTATACGCCTGATAGGTTAAAATGTCAGCGTTATCCTTAGTGAAGTTCCACTAAAGAAGTATCACAGAAACCATACCTGTAAGCTCCGCAAGGAAAAACGACAAGCCGATGGCTACAGGAGCAAGGAAAGTAGATCTATGTTTCTCAACCGCCACCATGAGGATAACGAAAACCAACTGCGCTGTCAAAAAAACCTCAATAAAGAGGCCTTGAGCGGTGTTTACACCTCCTCCTAAATTGGTGGTTACAGGTAAAGGACCAGGAAGCAGCACAGAAGCAATTCCCGCCGCACAGATTCCGGCTATGATTTGGGTCGGCATGATGAGAAGGGCACGTAATGGGGGAAGGCCACCGCAGACCACCAAAGCAAGGGTAACCTGTTTAATCAGATTGTTAGATTAACAATTCCACTGTGAGACGAGCAGAACAAGAAACTTACCACAGGATTAAACATCCCTCCAGTGACCCGATAAAACGCCCAAACGTTTGCCGTCAAAGCAGCACTGAAGGCGAGGGCAATAAACAGAAGGCGGGGCAAATTGGGATCCGAGTCTGGTGCTCCGGGGGGTGTGTTGGCAACTTGGGTCCCAGCGAAGGAGAAGAGTAGGAACAGAAAAGTGCCAACAAACTCCCCGAGAACTGCGACAATATTGTTCCGAGTTGTGTTGGCAAGGCGAAGCATCGGTAGAGACCCGTTGACATTGCTGATTCCAGACGGGTTGCGTCCAATCGTCGTGTTGACCATTTTGGCGGCGGATCAATAAGTTCAAAGAATATAAAATGAGTTGGTGTTCAGGTTGCTGCTCAAGTTTGTGATAGCCTAGAGAACATGACTCTTTCACTTTGAGATACCTTTAGACTCCTTATATGTCCTCTACGCCGGAATCTTCCTTCCGGGACGAGAGCGTATCAATAGTGGTCGTTTCGGACATCCTTATCCGTCGTGGCAGCCTCATAGTGATACATCAAAGTAAAATCTGATATATCACAGCAATCTCCGCATTCAGGGTAGCATCCCGCCTTGCGTACATACAAGATCAAAGCAGGCAGGCCTCAAATATCTTGGTCCGGCGACGGCACGCGATCCATTGATTGGGCAGGAATGTCGAGTTACGATGCCTAGACCCCTCATGTCTTGAACGAGCTTGACGTGTATAACAGTAGCTGATTCACGTGCAACTTGCAAATATACATGTATCATTATGATTGGAGCATGGAAGGGGATACTCACGGAAGCAATTGCTGTCCATGATCGCCATTCGGGCTGAGGCATCCATACAGAATGTAGATAAAATGGTCCTATCAACAAACCACTTATTATGGGACACTGCATAGTAGACCTGAACAACAACTTCACATCCGCCCGGCAGATTCTAGTACCTGAGTTATGTCTGTAAGCAACGTTTGTCTCTGTGGTTGTCTTTTCTCTTAATTTATGACACATGTACTGAACTTGACTTAACGTATACAATGGTTATTTAAGCGCGCTTTTCAAATACAGACTTAGAAGGATCACAAATTCCCAAGTTGTGGCTATCTGAAAGCGGGAAAGCAGACTGATCATTTGGTGTGCTGATGGCTCAAGCGGCCCGCTAGTTTGAATTTGGGACTACATACTATTAATACTGTGTGATGCAAAGTGGGATCGCAGTTGCACTGCTACAACTGCATTCTACATATGTACTATCACAACATACTGTGTTACCAGTCTTTGCGACCCGCTGAAACATTTGGCGCCGAGGCAAATTCCGGTGCCTTATCAGGTATGATCCTGCGTGACATCATCGCGTCAGGCACTGCTGGCCGAGTGCACCTTGAGTCTGGACTGGTCATATTGGGTAGCGATGCGTGTCTCATGTCAATCACCGCGTCTGCCAATTTACCTGAAGTCAAAGTGGAGAACACGGCTGGGCAATGTTACTGTGAGGAGTTGAAGTGTAGTGGGGCTCAGCCGGGTATTGCGCGGAGCGGCTCGATGAATAAATCTATCCGAACACTTTTTTAGTGACTTTAAGGTGGGCGGGCGAAAACGAGAATGAAAAGGGAGTCGTACTTTGGAATTCCAACCAACTGAGAGGCTGTTATAGCCATCCTGCAATGTGAAATCGTGAGAATCTTGACAGAGACACCGCGAAAACTCAATAAGATATACCGAATGCAGCCCGAATCTCTGCTCCTGATGTGCATGTGAAACGAAGCCAACATACAGGCATAGCATTGATAAAATTGCAGCGATTATGGCTGTAAAATACCGAGCTGGCTTCTTAGTGGACAACCTTATGTGCGTGCGGGAGGCCTGATAGGGAGCTTTATTTGTAGTTGGTATTAATCTGAAGATTGCTTGACTCATGTTGCGATGGTAACAGCTTATATCAGTAAGGCTAAAGAAGCTGATTGCTGTGTTGGTCACCGTCAGCAAATAATAATGCGTTAAGCACACTTGGACAAATGTCACACAAATTACACACTGCAGTAATGGTGTTGATGAATAATGTTGCTCAGATCACCATAAGCAGCCTAGTGCACTTAACCCAATACATGAATCTCGATACGTAATCATGCAATACGGGCACACTGAGCCTGTGCCATCCTCCAGTTTATTAAAGCGGTATTAGGTATCTAATCACACAGAGTGACTGCCAAATCAATCAGTCTTCAATTCAAGCATGGCCCCATACGTTAACAACCTCAGCAAGAACCTTGGCTTGTGGAGACGGCGGAATACGGTCGGGCAAATTCAAGGGCGACAGTACCGGCGATAACTCCGGAGCCTACGCTAAAAAGGTCGCGGCGAGCCACACAATGATGGCTCTGAATCCACGTGACCGGAATGTTGATTGACCGGAGTGCCGATGGATCGAAGTGGGGTAGTTCGCGCGCGGGTGGGCGGGTGAAGTTATTGTTCCCGATATGCGACGGACTTCTTGCTAAATCCTGTCCGGCTTCTCTGTCTGCCGAGACGTCTCCACATTATCTGCGGGGTACACAGGACAGAACATCAAATGGTAAATAAAGGATGCAGGCACTGCAAATATATATGCAGCAATGCCGGCGGTCGGGTTGAAAGGAATTCCTGGTCCGAAGTTGCTATAAAGCCGCCAACATCTTCTGCCGTGAACCCAAGCCAAGGTTGAAGTAGCAATACAGTTAATTTCATCTTCTGTGCCACACACTTCTGTTATCTTTCAACAACAAACAATTGCAACCATGGCACAAGCGTACGGCGACCTTCCTAGCGGAGTTCTCAAGACACCCGAGAAGTTCACACTCCGAGTCCCAGACCAGGACCTGGAAGAGTTCAAACAGCTCCTACAGCTGTCCAAGATTGGCCCCGAGACATATTATAACAAACAGGATGGCGGACGCTACGGCATCACGCGTGATTGGCTTATAAGCGCCAGAGACGCCTGGCTTGAGTTCGACTGGAGAAAGCAGGAGGACCGCATAAACTCGTTCCCTAACTTCAAGGCCAAGGTGAACACTGAAGACCTGGGGACGTTGGACATCCACTTCACGGCACTCTTCTCTAAGAGGAAGGATGCCGTCCCGGTCGTGTTTATGCACGGATGGCCGGGTTCGTTTCTGGAGTTCTTCCCAATCCTTGATTTGCTGGTGAAGAAATACACTCCTGAATCCCTACCCTATCACGTCATTGTACCGTCGCTGCCTGGCTATGGACTCTCCGCGGACTCAATCCCCCTGGCTAAGGAGACGCCTATAGAAGCAGTGGCGGACTCCCTTCATCAGCTGATGCTGGACCTAGGGTTTGGCGCAGGCTACGTCGCTCAAGGCGGGGATGTTGGGAGTTTCATGGCCAGGTGTATGTCTATGCACAAGGAATGCAAGGCCTTTCATCGTAAGTTATGCTGGTGATGAGATAGTGGTACCGCTACTGATGTAAGCTTAGTTACCTCGCTGCCGCCACAAACATCGAAAAGTGATGTTAACAGCACCGAAGGGCTTACACCGGAAGACCTCCAACATATGCAGAGGTCAGCCAAATGGCGCGAAAGAGGAACCTCATACATGATGGCACATGGTTTAAGGCCAGCCACTATGGGCTTAGTCTTGTCTGCAAGTCCATTAGCTCTGATTGCTTGGTGAGGCCTATGTGTTTGCATTTAGTACAAAAATTACAGTACTAACGTGAAGCAGGGTCGGGGAAAAGTACTTGGAGTGGGTGGATAGTCGGCGTCCCCTCCAAATGGAGACTATACTTCAGCTCGTCAGCCTCTACTGGTTTACGTCTACCTTTCCCAGGAGCATCTGGTGCTACGTGCCACTGGCCGAGAGTCTGATGGCATCTGGAAAGCATATGTTTGCCCCTATTTCGAAAGAGACTCCCTTAGGATATTCTGTCTTCCGCCGTGAGCTTAACTTCACGCCGAAAACGTGGGCAGAGGAAGCCTATCCGAACCTAAAGCTTTATCGCACACACGAGGAGGTAAATTCGCCTAGACCTTAAGAGATTATGTCTTCATAGGAGAGGGTGCTAACACGCTTACAGGGAGGCCATTTTGCTGCGCTTGAGCAGCCAGAGGTATTGTTACAGGATGTAGAAGATTTCCTCAAATGCGTACAGGTCCTTAAAACCTAGTTATTGACGCAGCCCTCCTGGCAGCCGTTCCGGATCTGACAGGGCGAATGGGCTCTGGGAGCTGTTGAGTAATTACACAACAGCGACGTCAAGAGACGCAGTGAACAGGGCGAAAGCAAGCAAGCAATGCGCGCACGCAATAAGCAATGGAACAAGCGATGAACAAATGGCATAAGTAATAAATGAATAGAGCAAGCGATAGATAGGGGTAGTCATATAGTCTTCGTCTAAGTTAGCTATCTCGAAGTGAAGATCCTCGAGATGGCAGACTATATACCTATATGGCACGTGAATACTCACGTGTACACTGGTCAAGACTATCTGCATACACGAGGCTTGTAACAGTAGTTATGTTGTAGGCGAGTATTTCGTTAATTATTGCATGGTTTTATTACCTACTTTTATAGTCTCTATTGCTTCATAATAGGTTCAAGAAGGTATTTTGAAATAATAGCGTTGCTTGGATATATATGGCAATTGTTGTGATAGTTTGGAAAAAGGGGATGTTCCGGATGGAACGGGATGGATGAGGGATTTTTAAATTTCCGGAGGTAGGGCTCTTTCGGATGTAGGGCGGTGGAGTTAAAGTTTAACGTCGCCAACTTTATTTACGTAGCGCGGAGTTAGACAAGTCATTTTGTTCTGAGACAAGAGGGCGGCACCTACGTAATTGAATTTCCCTTCTTCCCATCATTTTTTGGCACTACCGCAAACGTGGCACCTTATGTTTCTCAATACCGACAGCCTACAATGTGCCTTTAGCCGACCTTAGTTTTGTCGAGATACGTAGAGAATGGGCCAAGAGAAGCTCCTACTTATGGTAGTCGCTTTCGCGGCGTGGTTGTTGCCCACGCGCGCCAAGATCGACTTGTCGGCACAAGAAAGCAGATTCCCGAAATGCGCTGTAAGCTTTGTTCGGTCTCCTGCAGGTGGCGGCTTCGTAGCACTCCAAGAACAGCTGCTGACAGACGAGATTATATAACTAGACTGCGTGCTGGCAAAGTGCTATACCGTTGGTTTGCGGTACCTGGGATAATGTGGAATGCGTTTGTCGTAATGCCACCTTTCACTTGGAAGTCACGCAATGCATCTCTAGGTCATGCCCCAGGCTGTTAACCTTTGGTACGTAAATACATACAAGGTGGCTATTAGAAACCTCATTGCTTAATCTGAACCAGAATCATTTAGAGAATGGGATATTATGTGCGACAAGCCACGTCGAAACAGATCGGACGATGTGTGGCCATTCCTGCCCATCCATATTTTTACCATGTGTTGTGTCGCGGCACGAATCTACTCAAAATCGTGGATCGTACGAACTTTTAGCCTGGACGATTGGATTATTACAATAACCTACATCATATATATGGTGTGGTTTATCATTGGACATATTAGTAAGTGCTGTGTTCTTAAGTTCCTAACAAAACGGCTCATTATGTGCTAGTCATCCAAAAAGCGTTTGGAGTGGACATTTGGTGGAGCAATTATGCAACCCTTACCTGGGCTTTAAAAGTAATAGCTGAACACTTTTCTAATTACTGCTCTTCCTGACTTTGCTTACGCGTCGTTTAGCTTTTCTACATCGATTCATGTCTATACATCACTATCTTAGCACTCACAAGGACTTCAATCCTGTGTTTCTACGTACGACTCTTTCCTTACGAACGTTTTCGACGCCTATGCTACGCACTGTTAACAATCGTTGCCGTAACCGCCGTTCTGTTCTTGGTTCTGGTAGTAGTACAGTGTATACCTATATCATACAACTGGGAAGGGTGGAAAGGCGACTTTGGGCCAGTGAAATGCTTAAACCTCACCATTCTTTCTAGGACCATAAACGCTATCACCATTGCGCTCGACACCACCATCCTGATCATACCTTTGCCGTTGCTTATAAAGATTAAGTCGACGCCGCGGCGCAAGTTATTCATCATATCGATGTTCAGCCTAGGCATTATAAACGTCATCGCAAGCTCCGTGCGCCTCCATTATAATGTTATATCTGGAGACACGATTAACATAACCTGGGACTATTTGGACCTCATCCTTTGGACGGGCGTTGAAGTGTCATCCAGCATCGCCGTTACAAGTTTTCCATCAATTCGTCTAATGCTCCACAACTTTTTTCCTGGCCTGCTTGGAAGGATATTCGCGTTTGGCGGCCACGTGGAACAGGACCATGAACAGTACTTGAAGACACGTGAGGCACAGAAACTCCACGTGGAGGGTTTAATCGCTAAAGCTATCACGCGGCGTGCAAGGAAACTCCGACTGATAGACAATCTGCCGCCAACTATTGGAGGCGGTGCGCCAAGTCACTGGAATTCAAAAGGGCCAAATTGGATCGCGCTACACGAAGATAATAGAGCACCAATAGTACCAGCTCGCACTGAAGCAAGCCATATTCTAGCCAGTATTATGAGAGCCCGTTCTAGGTCTCCAGGTTTACCACAATGTTCGACAAATAACGACAAAGTCACAACCACTACTGAGATCTCAGTTAGCTCAAAGGAAAAGGCACTGAAATAGGTGTTCGACTATAATAGTGGTAGAAGCGACGTGTCATCGGCTTCAAAGCCCTTCACTGCAGGAAAATAAGGTTTTGTCAGACTATCCCATCACATTAGATATGCCTATTAACTCGCCTCGGGCAACCCTGAGTTGTACTAAGCAGAGGTATAAATAAAGGCTAGCGAGAGTATCCTTGTGTAGGGGGTTCATGTACTCATTATATAGCTATGGGGTTTATACCCATACCCATTGGTTCATCCTACTTATTAATATACACAATAGAACACCTGCCTGTATAACTTTCCCTCTATAGCTAGCATTCTGACGGGGGGGTCCGTGCATGGACGTGAAATTTTGATGGCATCTTTGCCAAGTCCACGTTTCGGTTTGGTGCGTAACGATATAGTCGTCTCTTGTCGCTACGGCGCCTAACATCCACATCGACGTAACAGTTGGTCGCGACTTTCCAGCACCCACAAACCAATGAAGTAATCGACAGACTGGAAAAAGCAAACATTTCTCAGCAGAATCTTGGTCGCGCCGTACTTGAGCGTATCACTTCATTGAATGGTTCCTTTGGCATGAGTTCATTCGTAGCCTTGGCTGCGAATCAGCCTCAAACCTTGGCGGACAGGGGTTCCCACCTGATCCGCTCATCCATGGTACCCTTCACAAATACTTAAGTCCCAGGAGACATCCGGCTGTGACGTATCAGGCAGACACTGCATAGCTTCCTCTTGCAATAGATTCCGTACTTTCTTCATTCCTAGGTCTCTTGAATCTACTATCCTCCCAAGACTACTGGAGCAATTTAGGACAGCGCCGTACACTGTACTGAAATACACACAGAGAAGACGAGTGATAAGTAGTAAATAGAAGGACAAGAGGGCCAGAAAAGGGCCGAAAAGTACATATTAGATACAAAGCAAGTAGAAATACTAGTAGTAGAGGGGCAGCCACACCGGAGCAGGATAGGGGTTGTCAGAAGCCCCGCTTGACCTCGTCTCGTTGACCGGTGGGCCCAGTGGAGGTATTCAGCCCTGAGGTACGGCCCTTGGCGCAAATCGTTAAGAGTGTACACATAGTGGCTGTATCATGATGTAGACAAATCCATGACGAATGTATCCATCCATTCGCCTGGTTTATCCCCAAATCATCTGTCTGGCCACAGTCACCTACATATAAAGGCGCTGCTACGTCTATTAGATACTCTATCCACCATCAGCGAGATACGTTTCCTTCAAGAAGCAATCATGCTCCTGGCCTTCGACCTTCTTTCCTTTCTGGGCCTTCTTCTTAGACTTCCTAGACAATATATACCCCTAATTATCTTCTATCTCCGCCGCTGGTTGAGGTTCGGGCTTGAGCCCTGTTATGGATTGCACACAAGCTTCCAGCTGAGACTTGGTTGTAACCTCTGCTATTAGCTCAGGCTCTACCACAATGGGATTGAGAACGGGATTCAGAATGGGAGTAAGGACTGTCGGAGCCTGCGAATGAGATGATGAGATTTCTATTTTGCTTATTTATCTGCGCAATCTAACTAAATCGGACTGGGTTTGGCAGAAAGTTGTGGTAGCAGATGGCTACACTGGGTTCTATAGGGCACGCAATTGCCAGCCCCCGAATTTTAACCTGTAAAATCTCGCAGTTCTTCCTTTTATTTAAGCCCTTTCCTCACCAGTTCGATCTGTAAAGTGACCAGTACTCTCAATCGGCCTATTGGGTTGCACGGGGACTGGGTGTGCCTTTGTTGGGCGACTTCTGCGACGAACAAAACTGGCTGGTGTCTTTGGTATAGGCACTAGATAAACCCTTTCCTTCTGGGGTTTAGCAATAGAAAGCTGCAAAGGGCCGTGTCACTCACCAGACCTTGCTTACTACAATAGGCAGAGGAATGCCTGCCAGTTAATATGTATCTAGGCTGGTTGACACTACCACTCCAAGAACATATGTCGCATCAACCAACTATCAACTTTACTTTACTCACAAGAAAAGTTTTTAATAGGAATGTGTTTGCTAACGGGCGTCTAGTCAATCCCTAATATCTTACTATTGTCTGTAGACTATTATTTAAGTAAGAAACTATTGACTGTTTCCTTCCGGCTTTCCAAAATCCAATAAACACCGTTGACTGTAGACGGCGCAGGCACTTAGCCATGCATCTCCCTGTCTGTCATGATCGGTAGCAATAAAACCATACTTTTAAACCGCATGCAAGTTATATGGCGGGCTGAATTTGTATCCGCTAATTCCGCTTCATAGTGGGTAAGTTAGGTTCATCGCCAATCATAAACCAGGCGGTCTTATCCGAGACACTACTACAAGCCAGCGCTGACAAATGCACTGACCGTGAGCAAACTGCACAAGTCGATGTTTATAAATAAGTCCACCTTTCAGTAACATTTTCCTTCTCTTTCCGTCCATCTCAAAGCCCATCAGTCCCTTGCGAATTCGTCAAAACAACTCGCTGTGATATCTTACGAGACTTGTTGCGCACCTAATTAGCAAGCAGCAGCCTCAGCAATGGCATCCCAGGAGCTTCCCGCACGCCTCAAGGAGGGACTTGAAAACACAAAGGTTGAGTACCGTCAACTCGGCAAGTCTGGCCTACGCGTTTCTGTTCCTATATTTGGCTGCGCGAGCTTTGGTGACTCACGCACCCTGGGATGGGCGTTGAATCCCGAAGAGGTATAGCTGGACTCCTCTTCATCAATGCTAGTGATCTGCTTTGCTAACGGTACGGTTACCTAGGCTCTCCCCCTTCTAAAGGCGGCATACGACCGCGGACTGAATACCTGGGACACAGCTAATGCCTACTCTAATGGCGCATCCGAGATGACAATTGGCAAGGCCTTGAAGAAGTACAACATTCCGCGCCAAAAGGTTGTCATTCTGACCAAGTGTTACTCTGCTGTTGGCGAGGATCCCGGTAAGATTTCACAGGACACAGCTTGAGGTCTGGTTACTAATCAGTTGAGCATACAGAGACCCGCCACGCCCTTTACTACGATGAAGTGAACAGATCGAAAGATTACCAGAACCAATGGGGCTTGTCCCGAGGCGCCATCTTCAACCAGGTCGATGCGTCTTTAAAGCGTCTTGATACCCCGTACATAGACGTTCTCCAGATCCACCGATTTGACCCTAACACTCCTATTGAAGAGACAATGAAGGCGCTACATGATCTCATTCAGATAGGCAAGGTACGATATATTGGCGCAAGCAGTATGTGGGGAACAGAATTCGCCCAGATGCAGTTTGTGGCGGAGAAGAATGGCTGGACTAAGTTTATAAGTATGCAAAACCAGTACAACCTTCTGTACCGTGAGGAGGAGAGGGAAATGAACCGCTTTTGCAACGCTACGGGAGTAGGTCTCATCCCTTGGGCTCCACTGTGTAAGTCTACCCCCTTAATTCCGCTCTGATATTATGCTAATTAGGGTTTTTATTAGGCCGTGGTCATTTGGCCCGGCCTCTGAAAGACTTCGGTACTACTGCCCGTAGTAAGGGGGAGAAGGAGAGTCAACCTGGGAGCCATGGGACGGTTGAACCAGATCTCACTATTATCAAGCGTGTGCAGGAAATCGCTGAGAAGCGGAACTGGCCTATGGCCCACGTGGCTCTTGCATGGATCAACAAGCGCATCACAAGCCCTATTATTGGCTTCAGCAGTATTGATCGAATTGACGAGGCTATTGGTGCAGATGGGAAGGTCCTCACCGAGGAGGAGGAGAAATACTTAGAGGAACTATACCAACCGAAGGCTATCTCCGGCCATACTTAATACAACCAGACGATGCCAGTCAGGAAGGGTCTAGATAGCTCTAAGAGAACAGGAAAGCGAATTGAGAGTCTTTATTAGTCCTGTTTATCACGTATGTATAAACAGAACTCTAGTAATCTATTGATGGTGAAGAATATGCTCTAGACCCCTATACGCGGTCCGGTGCACTTGACCCAGTACATAAAGCTCAATACGTAATAACCCAATACGGCACCTTTAGCCTGTGCCATCTCTCAGTCTCTTAAAGCGGTATTAGATATCCAATAACGCAGAGCAACTACCAAATCAGACTTCACTTCAACCACGGCTCCGTACGTGAGCAACCTTGACGACAATCTTGCCGGCGGAATAAGGTCGGCCGGATTCGCGGCGCCGCGAAGATGACTCCGGAGCCACGCGGTGCTGACTCTGGCGAACCTACAAGGTCGGCAGCCACACTGAACAGATGATGGCTCCGAAACTTCTATCAAGGTCGTGACTACTTCACAGTAATGATGCCTCTGTTGAATCTTCCATTAAGGTCGTGACTCTCTCTAGTAATCTATAACTTTTCCTCTAGACCCTAACTTAAACCTTTTATAATATAGAAATGTGGCGGCAGACGTCGTTATGGCTAAAGAAGAAGTGTTAGGGGCCGGAGGAGAGCGGCCCCGGCGGGGCACCGGATGAGGAGCGGGGCCGGAACAACGTAGTACCAAAGAAGGCATTTAAGGGGTTTTTACAATTACACTTAGGGATAGAGGAAGGCAGATTGGAATAATCGTCAATTGAACCCCCTAACTATGCTATACATTGACTTCAGTACTTGGCGCGAAGCCGTATCTGACAAGAAGAAAATAGACGGCGAGGCCTACACGGGAGAAGGGAGGACGGGGTTGTTGTCGTCGGCGTATCGACAGCTTACTGCGATGCCAATCTAGACATCTTGGTGGAGGCGTATCTCAATGGAGAGAATTGACGAGAACTGGTGCAATAAGCAGAGGGTGCTGCGTGCTTAGTTTGCGATACGGTGATGGAGCCGTCTTTTCTGGTGCTACTGGTGTGCCGAGTTCGTCTGGCACGACGCTCGGTCGGAACGATGCTACGCTGAGATCAGGATAGTGACTTGAGTCGTAGAGTCAGCGGTGAAACGGGGAGAGCATTGCATCAAAGTGGAAGTCGGTGTTGCTTAGGCACTCGACCCGAGACCCACCTTCTCGTGGACACGCATGGCATGGAAGTGTTTGTTGATGGCTGTTGGATACGTACGCACCATGGTGGTTAAGTGGCCGGCAGAGGTAGACCGGATGGGATAGCCGAGATGGTCGACATGGCCTTGAGCAGGCAGAAGAGGCGTCAGAGCCGCAGCCCAATTAGACACAAGGCCGACCGATAGTCACGCAGGGTCACCCTCTCGGTGCTGACGATAATTTCGCGACGCACTCAGTATAAGCCAGCGGTAGTGGACTGGAATAACAGACATTCGGGCCCCAGCAGAACTTGACAAAAGGCAAAAAACACTATAAGCATGAAGCCATCGCAACAGTCCAGCATATAGACATGGGCACAAATTCGTGTGTCATTTTGGCAGGTGGGCAGCGTCTATTACCTTTCACCTTACTTCACAAGGTATTTAAAGCAACACTCTGTTAAGTACGTATACGCCGTAATAATAATCCTTGTTCCATTGATTGATGTGTTACGTCTGCAACCCGTATTTTGCGCTGGAAGAGGCCTTAGGGGCAAAATGCACGTGCCATGGGAGTTGCCACATTTGAGTGGTGAAATCCATCCCAGAAATGCAGCCGACGTTTTGCCAGCAGCAGTGCTGGCGGCGAATTCCGCTGTTAAATTACCTTAATGGCCACAATCGTTACATTTTTTTTTCTCTGCGCATAAATGACCCCCTGTTATTCATCACTAAGAACCTATTAATACGTACACTTAAAAGGGATAATAAAGGTGTAGTGACTAATAGTATATTAAATGCGGGACTGCTAATTAAACTTTAAAGTACTACTCTATTGTGAAAGTGTGTGTGCGTACCCCTGCGAAATGCTATTGGCCGCGTAGTACTTAGTGGGTCAAGGAGCTGAATTGGAGCCGCGGTAAGCATAACAGTTAAACCACGGCGAAGTCCGTAGATAGATATCAGAGATGTACAGACACTAATACTACTAATAGATTTAACAATGATTAACATCGCAATGTCTATATAAGGTAGGTAATCTTCCGGCTAGGTAAGACACTAGATATCTTTTTAACTATAATAACTATACTTATAATTTTATAAGGATAACTTACTTCTCATTAACAGTATGAAGGTCTTTTCCCTCCTTACACTTCTGTGTGCTACTAGTGTTAATGCTGGTTATCTCTGCGCGTACGTAACTTCTGTCTTAGATTTATATCTTAATTAACATTTATTTAGGTGCAAATACAAGGTTCCAGAAGTTATCCATACGCAAATTACACAAAGAGTTTGTGCGAGAATACCAAATGCTCGTCTAGATGGATCAAGCTGTAATATTGGTAACAACAAAGATCTAATTGCCCAATTCAATAAGGTAAGTAATAACATATAGCTGTTATTATCATAACTAATTTAGTCTTTAAAAGGGCTGTGTTAGTCGGTCTCGCGCTTCTTCTGGACCAAATGTTACTCTTGGACGCTGTCAATTCATAGAATAAGGAGTATTTGAACGACCACACGATTCGCTTAGTTCCTTATCCTGAACCGTGGAATAAGAGACTCTTTGATTTCCGTTGCGATCTTAAAGAACCGTCGATATGGACACCAACGAGGCCGTTCCCTCCTCCAAGACCCCGAATCAAGATGTGGGTGCCTAGTCCCAGCAAAAGAAAGAAAAAGACAAAGATGCGCGCCTCAGGGCATCAGACCCAAGCAGCAGCAGCTATACCTAGATTCTTTCCAAGGGACCTTCGTAATTGCCAGCACCTTAGACGAGAGAATTAACCGCAACAAGGCTAAAAGCAGCAGTCAGGAGACCGCGTATTCCTTGTTGACTTCGTGGGGCACATGGAGCATGAGTGGCAGCCTGCTAGCTGCGTCCCGAAGGAGTAGATACAACTGCAGGATGAGGACAAAGAGGCTAAAGAGGAGAACTAAAGCGGCCAGCTGCGTATTCCGCTTGTGATTCTATGCCGCCTGGGCGTTATGACAGAAAGAGAGGAGACTAGAGATTTTTGGGAACATACCACTACCTACGTTAATAATGAGAATGGTTTAATTGAAATAGAGAAAAGTACTTGTTCTAGGACCTCCTCTTCTTAAGTTACTCTTCCTCCTAATCTCCTATCTATTTATGATTCTTTGTCTGCCTAATTCTCTAAGGCCCTGGCACAACTCGCATCTTATCCCTACTTACCTTTTATTACTAACTAACTCAGTCTCAAACAGGATTACCACACGACCTGGTGACCTAGCAATTAATACCTTAATAAGACCTTAAGGTAATATTAACTCACGCCGTTAATTCCCTAAGCCTACCTCTATAAACCTATCTAGTTTGCCTAGTATATCTATACTACTACTTATAGTAAAGTATTATAATTAGGATTCCTAATAGTAGGTTTCTACTAGAAGTATAGCTAGGGCTTAATACTAGGTAATAGTATTATTAGCTTTACTAGTCTGTTAATTACCTAGTAATTAGTTATATAGTTAATAGTATATAGGGGTAGCTTATATAAAAGGTTAACATACCTATATAGCAAGTTACTAGTTATAGTAAGTCGCCATATTTTTTCTCTTTCTACCTCTTTAACCTTTATATTAACTTTCCTCTACGTATAAACATATAATCCTCTTTAATTAAAAGTCGTATTATCCTTACTATCTAAGCTATAGAATAAGACCTAAAAATATCTATAAAAAAGGCTGCCTTTACCTTTAAGGTCCCCTAAATAATACTACGTAACCGACACGTAGGACGTATCGCACAACCTAAAAGATAACTAAATTTAATAAAGATAATAAAAATAGAAGAGGAGGTAATTCTTAAACGAGTTATTAACCTTATTAATTAAGGTTTTCCCTTATAATAAGAAGATATATAAGAAATAGCTAATTAACTCCTTTCTAAATGTAACGTAATATATATTAGACCCTAATAGGTAGAGAACTTTATATAATAATAACCCTAATTAAAAATATAATTTTAACGTTAAATTAACTATTAGAGGGCTTTAGCTAAGGATCTTATAATTATATAAGGCTAGTTTATACTTATATAAAATATAATTATAAAGTATAAGATATAGGATTATAATATCTATAATTTTAATAAGACTAGCTTCCTAATAGGAATACTATTATACGTAAAAGTTATTATAACTTCTAACTATAAGGGAAGGCCTTATATAAAGTAGCCTAGTAATTATAAATAGGTTTCTATTATTTAGGGTGTATATATAGATAGCTAGATACTACCTTTATACGTTATTATAAAGGGTAAATATTACCTCCTCTCTTAGTATACTAATAGCTAATTCCTAGCTATATAGTATATCTATCCTAATAAAAATAGATAGATAATAAATAATATTAGCCTAAATTAGCTAAAATACTTTAATTAGTATATAAAGTCTTATATAAAGGCTACTTATTACCTCTTAATCCTTAATAGTTATAATAGCTATAAATCTACTAAATTTAATAACTACTATAAGGAATAAAATATTATTACTCTTTATATACCTCCCTATTTATTATATAAGCTTTAGCCCCTTAGTATTAGGTGCTTTAGCCTATTAAAGTACTTATATAGTAAGGAAATTAAAAAGATAATATAAATATAGATTTTATATATAGGAATTAATAGGGGGGTGTTATAAATTAATATATAGGTGTTACTCTTATGTAGGCGTTACTATTTACCCCTCTAATTAGCTAAAAAAAACAGTACATCCCTATAAAGGTAGTAAGTATAAATATACTAATATTATAATTCTACTATTATATTAAGCTAAATTAACTACTTAACCTATATTACTTTAAGAAATAGGCTCTAAAGGGGGCCCTTTTTATAGCTATAAAAAGCACCTTTCTATAGCCCTTTTCTTATAGCTATAAAAAGGGTCCCTTCTAGAGCCTATTTCTTATAGCTATAAAAAGGGCCCCCTCTAAAGCCTATTTCCTATAGCTATAAAAAGTATCCCTATAGCCTAGTTTCTATAACCTTTCCTATATTACCTAACTACTTCTTATAACGCTTATAACGTAGTTATATAGATTTATTATTACTATAGACTATTTCCTATTTACTCTATATCTTCTAAATACTAAGCTATATTAGCTATCTACTTATATAATTCCCTATTATCCTTCTCTTACTAAGAATACTAGACTAGCTTTTTATTTATTATTAGGATAAGCTTAATATCTAGCTCTAACTTAGCTAACTTACCTCTTAGGTAAGCCTAGCTAGTATTAACTTATTTTTACTTCTAAGAGGGTAGCCTTACTTTTTCCTATTTATACCTTAGCTACTAGCTAACTAGCTCTCTTTAGGTAAAGCTAGTTATAATAGGACTAGCTATACTATATTCTTTAGCCTACTATAAAGGGATATAGTAATCTTTAGGTTAAGGATCTAGTAGTATAAATTAAAGGAAGATATCTCTTAAAGACACTACTAAGGGTATACTTCCTACTTACTAAAAGTAGCTAAATTTAGTATTTTAAAGTAAATCTTATAGTAGTATAGAATACCTAGCTAAACTAAAATAGTATAGTTTAGGCTATATACTCTAAGAGGAGTAAGGAATAGCCTTTTACTAAAGGGTATTACCTTCCTTACTAAGTAGTATTACTTCCTAATTAATATAAGATATTTTAAGGAAAATATTATCTAAAGTTTATTTAGATACTTAAAGTAAGAACCTATATACTCCTAGCCTATAAGTATTTTATCCTAAGTATAAGCTTACCTAAAGTATAGCTCCTAATTACTAATTATCTCCTATATAATATTAATAAGTTAATATAAGTAACTAAGACTATTTAAAAGATAGCTCTTAATATTATTATTACTTAACTTTATACTAAAGGTAATATAAATACTAAAGTTTTAGTACTTTTAGATAAAGTAATAGGCCTATTATACTCTTAATAGTAGGTATATTATATAGAGGTACTAAAGGATTAGGCGTTAGTTATTAAACTCTTTATAGAGCTTAGTCTAAGCTTTCTTAAAAGTATACTTAGTCTTAGTAAAAATAATATACTTTTATATTATAAGGACCCTATAATATATATAAGGAGGGGGCTAATTAATAGGTATATTAATATAGGCTTTATCCTTATTATTTAGTATAGCTATTACTTATATTAGTAGCTAATAGCCTTTATTATTAGACCTACTACTATTACTATTATAGCTATAGTCCTTAACCTACTTCTACTTAGCCTTAAGTATAACATTAGAATTAATATAGTAGATATAAAGTTATTATTAAACGTTTAGAAACTACTTATTTAGTATAGCCTTTATCTACTTATTATAGTTTATAATAATAATAGTAAGGTAACAGACTAAGTATTAGTCTATAAGTTAATAAATACTTACTAAGAGAAACTAAAAACCCTTTAGTCTCTTATTATTAATAAGACTAAATATAATATTATAAATAGATCTAATATAGGTCTATCTAATAGCTTAAAAGAGAGGGAGCTTAAAGTAGTTAGTATTATAGGTATTATTAAAACTAATTACCTTAGGGAATTACTTTTATATTTAGAGATAATAAGGAAAGGTCTAAATAAGGCTAATAAGGTAGTTTAGCTTATTATCTACCTATTTTATTATATATAGGATATCTTATTTATTAAATAGCTTAATTAATATTATAGTTAGTAAATATCTATTTAGTTTCTTTTAGGTTATATAAGCTTTAGTATTATAGATATCTTACTAGGTAAATAAGGACTCTAAGAACTACTCCTAAATAATAGTATATATATTATATACTTAGATCCTAACTTATTAGCTTATAGCTTTAATAGTATCTATTATAGGCTAAGTAAGCCTATAGTAAAAAGGGTAGGTAGATACTTTAAGGGTAGGGCTATAGTTATACTAACTATACTAAGTCTCTAGATAATAATATAATAGCTACTTACCCTCCTCTTATACCTCTATAATAACTTACTATTTATAGCTAGACTTCTAAGACCTATACTATTAAATACTATCTCCCTTTAGTAGTCTAAGGCTCCTAAACTAATTATACTAAAAGGTATATTATATAATTTAGCTTTAAGCTTTATACCTATTCTACTTTATAATACTAAATCTATTAGCCTTTATAAAAGTATTAACTTAATTAAAGAGAGCCTTAGGTATAGGCTTTAGATTACTAAGAATTAGTAGGTTTAAGATTTTAGGTATAAGAGGAGAAGAGGATTTATTACTTATAGTATAGTAGGAGGCTATAGTTTAAAAAGACGTTTTACTTTAAGGGGAGGATTATTATAGGGGTAAATAAGGTAGTAGGTTAACTAAAGGAGCCTATCTCTCTTACTATTAATAGATAAATTCTTATTATTAGAGAAGTATTATTATTAGCCCTTAATTAGTTTTAGTAACCTATTAATTAGACTTAGTAACCTATAGGATAAGCTAAAGAATACTATTAAACTATTCTATAGTAGGCTAAAAAGGTTACTAAGACTATTTACTAAGGGGAGAGGGGCTATACTCTAGAGAAAGTTATAGGAGAGTAGTCCTTTAGGTTATCCTTATTCCTTTAGGGTAAGTCTAGGCTTTTTAGTAGGGTAATTATCTATAAGAGGGTGTATATTTTATAGTAAGTTAGCTAGGAGCTCTATAATAAGGTTATACTACCCTTAAGGATTACTAACTTTATAGAATTAGCTAACGCTAGGGTAACTACTTTTAGATAAGGGAGATAATAGTACTTAGCTAGATAGTAATAGGAGGCTATAATTAATTAATAGTTACTCTCTTATAATATAGCTAGTATTAAGAGGGTAAATAGGTTAAGGTTTATATAGTAGGTTATCTCTATATTAAGGTCTAAAAGCTATTATAAGTAAATAGCATAAGTTAGACTTAGAGGCTTAATAATATTAACTATATAGTAAAGGGAGTAATAAAATAAAAAGGGTTAAGATACTTTATAGGGATCTAGTAGAATTTAATTATACTAATAATTATTTTTTTAGCTAATTAGAAAGACAGATAGTAACGCCTATATAAGAGTAACGCCTATATATTAATTTATAACGCCCCCTTATTAATTCCCTTATATATTATAAAAGATAACTTCTTTCCTACCTTTAAAGTAGTATTTTTTACCTTAATAGGTAAAAATAATATATAAGCTAGTTTTAGATAGGTAGGCCTTATACCTTTTAACCCTAAAGTTATTATTTCCTACCTTAATTTTAAGCTAAAAATACTAATACTACTATAATAGTCTAAGGTAAAGTATATTATAACTAGCTATAGTAACTATATATAAGTATCTTAAGCTAGAGAGGAAAGGAGGAAAGTTCCTTAAGGGTTTACTACCTTATAGGTCTAATTAGGGTAAGGGGCGTATAGGCTGCTAGGTTAACGTTATTATAGACCTATAGCTTTAGTTAGGGGTAATATATTCCCTAGCTATAATATCTAGTAAGGCCTTTTTAGGCCTAGCCTATTATAATACCCCCCTCCTCTTCCCCCTCTAGGAAGAGGGATCTCTTTACTAAAAGGTAGTCTATACTACTATTTCCTTAAGGTTACTAAGGGGCTCCTAGGTTAGTTTTATATAACCTATCTATTTTACTAAAGCTCTTTATCCCTTACTTCTATACTTTACTCTTACTATTTCCTCTACTTTATATTCCTAATTAGGGCTAGGGTTTAGTATAGTAGGTTACCTATTATCTTATAACTAAGATAGGAATAAGTTATTCCTTATATACTTTAGAAGAGAGATATAGAAGATATTATAAATCCCTAGGGGAGTATCTAACTAACATAAGTATATACTAATAGTACCTAAAATAGTATACTTAGTATAGGTCTAGTTAAGTTTTTTAGATAGGTAGTCTATCTTTACGTTAGATAGTTATAGCTATACTTTATCCCCTAATCTAAACTAATCTAATAGTTAGTAGTAAATATTTATATAGTATTCCTATTTCTCTTAGGCTATAGCTATAGCTACTTAAGCCTAGTCTATAGTATCTTTAATCTTCTATATAAGGGCTTTTACTTTAGTAATAGGGGTAACTCCCTTTATTTAAAGTATCTCTCTAAGTCTAATTAAGTCTATATTATACCTATAGCTAAAAAAGAACAGGCTAATTTTAGTAGAGGTAGCTAGTTAATTATTAATTACTATTATAGCTATTAGTAATAGCTTATCTTAGTTATCTTAAGCGTATATATAGAACACCCTTAGATAGGTCTTAACTACTTAGTTAGCTCTCTCTATTACTCTATCTATCTTAAGGTAGTATATAGTTAATAGTTATTACTTAATACTATATAGGTAATATAAGTACTTCTACGTCTAGCTTATAAATTAGGTCCCTCTATCTAAGACTATAGCTCTTAGTAGTCTATAGTATCTAATTAGGCTAGTAGTTAGGGTTACTACAGTTATTTCTAAAGAGATCTCTTTTATAAGTTTAAGGATAATATTCTTAAATAGTCTGTCTATAATAACTAGTAGATTTATCTGTTTATATAACTTAGTTAGGGGTAAATCTATAATAAAGTTAAGTAATATCTCTACTTATATATAATTTAGTATTAGGAGTAGTTTTAGTAGGCTTTATTTCTTATCTCTTTAGACGTTAATTCTCTTATAGACGTTATAATTTTTAATAAACCTCTATACGTCCTATAATAGTCTAAGCTAGTAAAAGGTTTAGCTAATTAAGGCCTTAAGTATATCCCTCCCTAGGTATCCTAAGAGTATTAAGTTATATATTATTTAGATAATCTTAGTCCTAAGGGGTTTATAGTAAGAGACCTAAATCTAATCCCTTTATCTTAGTTATTAATTATTATCTATAGAGTACTTAGATAATATAATTAGTAATCCCTATTCTAATAGTAGTTATCTTACTTCCTAACGTATAGTATCCCTAATTAGGTAGTACTAAGTATTACTTTATAAGCTAATATCCTATAGGGTCTATAAAGGGTCTTCCTTAAATAGGTTACTTAGGGGCTCCTTATCTTTTAGTATATTATTATTTCCCTTATTAGTATCTATACTACTAGTAAAGCCTGTTTTTACTACTATAGTAGTCTAATTAGGCTGTAATAAGGTAGTCTTATTAACTTTTAGAGCTACCTTAGATCCTTAGAAGAGTTAAAGTTCTTAACCTTTTAACTTAGTATCTTCTACCTTAACTAGTATATCTTACTCCCTCCTAGAGAGTATATCTAAAGTTATAGCTAGCTTACTAAGGTAGTACTCTATCTTAAAGTTATACTTTAAGAGTAATTTAGCCTATCTAATTTACTATTTATTTAGCTTTTACTTCTTTATAAAATATTTAAGGTTAAGGTAGTTAGTTACTATAGTAAACTCTCTTATACTCCTAAGTTTAGTATCCTATTACTCTAGGTATTATATAATAGCTAAGAGCTTTTTATTATATATTAGGTAGTTATACTCTATAGGGAGATTCTTTTTTAAGAAGAATACTATAAAGCGTAAAAGTCTATTATTACTAACTTAGGATAGTATCCCCCCTAATATATATCTAGAAGAGTCTATCTCTAGGATAGTTTCTCTCTTAAGGTCCTAATATACTAATACTAATATACTAATTAAGTACTTCTTAAGCTCTTTAAAGGCTTCCTAATATTTCTTACTCTATATAAAGGTTATATCCTTTTTTATTAGCTCTATAAATAGTCTTACTAACGCTAAGAATTAGTATATAAATTAGTAGTAATAATTTATAAACCTAATAAAAGACTATACCCCCTTAACTATTCTAGGGGTCTTTTATAGCTATATAGCCTTAATCTTCTTAAGGTTAACTTTTATCCCTTAGCTAACTTTAATAATAAATCCTAAATATTTAACGCTTTTTACCTTAAAGTTATATTTATTAATATTAATTTATAAACCTACTTCTCTTAGCCTAATTAAGACCTTCTTAACCTTCTCTTAGTAGTCTAATAGGGATCTACTAAAGTAGATTAGAATACTATTAATATATACTAAGTAGAATTTATCTAGATATCTATATAACATATAATTAATATATCTCTAGAAAGTTACTAGTACTCCTATTAATCTAAATAGTATAATAAGCTATTTAAATAGTTTATATCTTATATAGAAAGCTGTTTTCTATTCTTCTTTAGCTTTAATCCTAGTCTTATAAAAAGCTATAATAATATCTAGCTTTATTAACTATTTTACTTAGGCTAATAATCTTAGGGTCTTATTAATTAGTAAAAGGGGGTACTTATCCTTCTTAGTAATATTATTTAGGGCCCTATAATCTATATAAAATCTTAGGCTGCCCCCTAGCTTCCTTATAAAAAGTATTAAGGCTAAGGCTAGTAAACTACTTACTCTAATAAACCCTTTATTAAGGTATTTAGTAAGGGTCTTCTAAAATACTATTAGTTCCTCTCTTAATATTCTATATAATAATCCCTATAGAATCTTAGGGTCTTAGCTATTCTCTTTCTTTACTAAGGGAATATTATAGTTAATTCCTTTATAGTATAGGGGTAGCTTAGCTACCTAATTAGGGTTAAATATATCTAGGAATTAGTAGTACTCTTTTAGTAAGAGTACTTTATTATTAGGTCTTTTTTTTAGTACTAAGGCTTTCTCTATATCTACTAGACTAATAGTAAAGATCTATATCTTTTAGTTTAGCTATTATATTCTTAACTTTTATTCTCTCTTAATTAGGGCTATAAAGATAGAAGCTATCTATTACTAAATTAAAAAGTAATCTTCTTTCTAACTTAGGTCTCTCCTATAGACTATATAATTTACTATACTAATATATAGGGTGTTTTTAGTAGGGTAAATTATAACGTTATCTTCTACTATTTATATCTTCTTTAGAATAATATTATTAGTCTAATTAGGGATAATATAGAAGAATAGCTAATTCCTTTTATAGCTATTAAGGTCTATTTTAGTATATATAATAATAGTAATAGCATTTAGTATAATCCTATTTACTATTTTAAGTACCTTTAGCTTAATTAAGATATATAGCAAATAAAGTTTCTTAATATAATATTTACTTATAGTAGTAGTAGTTAAGTATCCTAAGTTAATAAGGGCGTAAGTATAAGTAAGCTTATTAATTCCTATATTAATAAAGAAGGGGTTACTATCTATAGTCCTTTTAACTAGCCTCTATTCCTTTTTTATATCCTCCTCTTAATTACGCTTTTAACTAAAAGCTACTCTTTTCCTAACTTATCTAAAGACTAATTAGTCTTAGCTTTACTTTATTCCTCTAAGCTAAACTTTATATTAGTATTTAGTAATAATTTTACTCTCTTAACGTTAGTAGACTTCTTAGGTTTTATTTCCTTCTACTTTAACTTCTTAGTATAAGTAGCCTTTAGCTTATTAGGGTAGTTCCTTATAAAATATCCCTTTTTATTATAGTTATAGTACTAAACCTTCTTAGCGTTATAATACCTTTCCTTCTCTTTATATCCCTTAGATAGTTATATTCTATTAACCCTTATAGGTTCCTAATCTATCTTATTCTCTTTAGGAGTTATTAGTAATTTAAGCCTAGTCTAATTAGGGGTAGAAGGCCTTCTATATTAGTATATATAGTAGGCCTAGTAATACTAGCTATTTAGTTTAGAGCCTATAGTTAGGAGTATATAGGTATATTTAATATAAGTTATTAGCTTATTAATTATACTAACTAAGGGAGCTAATATTATTTTATTTAAGGCTCCTTTTAGGTAGTTAATCTTAATACTATCTAACTAATCTCCTCCTCTTCTTTTAGCTAACTCCTTCTTAAATTTTAGGAGGAAGTAAGTAAAGCTCTTAGTCTCCTTTTAGCATATTATCTATAGTTAGTTAAGGGCTTAAGCCTCTATGTTAGGGTCTCTATAATAGCTCTCTAGGTAGTCTAAAAATTAGTTAGGATTATATTAGTAGTCTAATCCCCCTTAAGTAAAGTATACTTTAGCTATTAATAGGGCGCCTTTTTCTAGCTAAGAGTAGATATATATAAAGAGGGCTTAATTAGATTTAAATACCTTACTATCTATCTCTACTTTACTCCTTATCCTAAAGAGCTAGTCTAGAAATTTCTAGTACGCCCTATTAAACTTTAGGGGATTAAATAATTAGTACTTAGGTTTCTTTATAAGGGTACTTAGGGCCTAATTAGAGGTAGGTATTAGTATATTTATTAATATAGTTAGGGGTGTTTTAGATAGTATTATTATAAGTTACCTCTACTTAGAGAGGGCTTACTATAGTAAATAAATCTACTCCTACTAAGCTTTTTATTTACTAGCTTAGGTAGTTTATATCTCTTATAGCTAGGTAGCTAGTTAACTTACTACCTCTAATAGCTATTATAATCCTATAAATAGCTAGACGTCTATATTACTATCTATCTTATCTCTTTTAGTATAGTATGTTTTTCTTAAGGGATTACTAATTCTTTTAACGTAATACGTACTCTTATAACCCTTTTTATCCTTTCCTATAGGCCTTTTCTCTAATTAGGGAGAATCTACCCTAAATCTAGCTAGATAGGGTAACTTAGACACTTTTAAAGTAAGTAAGTCTATAGGTAGCCTATTATTCTTAGTCCCTTTAGGGCTAACTAGCTTAATCTAATTAAGCCTAAAGTCTAGCGTTTCTAATAGCTATTTTTATTAATAGTATCCTTTTATAACTAAGCTATATAGGTATATTACTATAGCCTATCCCTAGGCCTATTATAGTATAAGAGCTTATACTATAGCTTAAGCTATAGTATACCCCTAATTAATTCTTACTAGTAGACTATACGTTTAGTCTAAAAAATCCTAGTACTTTTTTTAAGCTTAAGATAATATAATAGTCTAAAGTAAAGTATATTATAACTAGCTATAGTAACTATATATAAGTATCTTAAGCTAGGGAGGAAAAGAAGAAAGTTCCTTAAGGGTTTACTACCTTATAAGTCTAATTAGGGTAAGGGGTATATAAGCTACTAGGTTAACGTTATTATAGACCTATAGCTTTAGTTAGGGGTAATATATTCCCTAGCTATAATATTTAGTAAGGCCTCTTTAGGCCTAGCCTATTATAGTAATACCTTTTAGTAAAAGGCTATTTTTTACTCCTCTTAAAGAATATAGCCTAAACTATACTATTTTAATTAAGCTAGGTATTTTATATTATTATAAGATTTACTTTAAAATACTAAATTTAGCTACTTTTAGTAAGTAAGAGGTATACCCTTAGTAGTATCTTTAAGAGATATCTTTTTTTAATTTATACTACTAAATTTTTAACTTAAAGATTATAATATCCCTTTATAGTAAGCTAAAAAAATATAGTATAGTTAGTTTTATTATAGTTAGCTTTACTTAAGGAAGGCTAGCTAGCTAGTTAAGCTTAAACTACTTATAGTAGTTATAGTATAAATAGGAAAAAGTAAGGCTACTCTCCTAAAAGTAAAAATAAGTTAATATTAGTTAGGCTTATATAAGAGGTAAGTTAGCTAAGTTAGAGCTAAGTATTAAGCTTATCTTAACTATAAATAAAAAGCTAGTTTAGTAGGATTATTAATTTAAGGCTATCTAAAGGGATTAAGGGATTTTAGTCTTTTAGTCCTAAAGGATAGGCTTTATAGATAAATAGCTACTAGCTAGACTTATACTAAGTAATAAGAGAAAAACGCCTATAATAAATACTAAATAGCTAAAGCTATAGGGCTAGTTTCTCCTTTTAGGGCCCCTAAGCTATATAACCCCCTTAGGGGTATAGGATAGTAAATAGTATACTCTAGGGAATTAAGAGGGGGAAGATAGAAGCCTTCTAGGGCGCCTATAGCCTAGCTATATAGCCGTCCTAGAGGGCGTAAGTACTATTTTAGTAGTATAAGTAATACTAATAACTAAACTTCTTTAGTACTACTTATAGTATTATTAGCTAACCCTAGTATATAATAGTTACCTAGTTAATTCTACTAGTAGTTATATACTTATCTTAAAGATTAAGCTATATATATCTAAGTATAAGTAATTATATAGTAAAACTATAAATAGCTTATTATATAAGTTATTATTTATTTAATAGTACCTTACTACTTAGATAACTATAGTAATTCTAGAGCTAATATATACTAAAAACCCTAACTTTAGAAGGGGTATATTTATTAGATTAAAAACTAATACCCTTTAGGGCTTACTAGTAATTTATAATAACTTCTTAAATTATATAGCCTTACGCTAGTAATAGTTTATTTAAATTTCTTCCCTATTAACTTTTAATACTAAAGTAGTGTTTTAGTATAATTATAATAGGTAATAGAAGGTTAGGGCTTAACCCTAGAAAAGAAGCCTAAGAAACAGCTACTATATCTAAGGAAGGCAGCAGGCACGTAAATTACCTAATCCTAATATAGGGAGGTAGTAATAATAAATACTAATATAAGGCTCTTTTAGGTCTTATAATTAGAATAAGTATAATTTAAATCCCTTAATAAGGAATAATTAGAGGGTAAGTCTAGTACTAGCAGCCGTAGTAATTCTAGCTCTAATAGTATATATTAAAGTTATTATAGTTAAAAAGCTTATAGTAGAACCTTAGGCCTAGCTGGCTAGTCTGCCTTACTACGTGTACTAGTCTAGCTAGGCCTTTCCCTCTATAGAACTACATACCCTTTACTAGGTATACTAAGGAAGTAGGACTTTTACTTTAAAGAAATTAGAGTACTCTAGGTAGGCCTATACTTAAATATATTAGTATAGAATAATAGAATAAGACGTATAGTTCTATTTTATTAGTTTTTAGGACTACTATAATAATTAATAGGGATAGTTAGGGGTATTAGTATTTAATTATTAGAAGTAAAATTCTTAGATTTATTAAAGACTAACTACTATAAAAGCATTTACTAAAGATATTTTTATTTATTAGGAATAAAAGTTAGGGGATTAAAGATAATTAGATACTATTATAGTCTTAACTATAAACTATACTAACTAGGGATTAGATAATATTATTTTTTAACTTATTTAGCACCTTATAAGAAATTAAAGTACTTAGGCTCTAAGGGGAGTATAGTTATAAGGCTAAAACTTAAAGAAATTAATAGAAGGGTACTACTAGGGGTAGAGCTTATAGCTTAATTTAACTTAATATAAGGAAACTTATTAGGTCTAGATATAATAAGGATTAACAGATTAAGAGCTCTTTCTTAATTTTATAGGTAGTAGTATATAGCTATTCTTAGTTAGTAAAGTAATTTATCTACTTAATTGCAATAATAAACGAGACCTTAACCTACTAAATAGCCCGTATTGCTTTGGCAGTACGCCGGCTTCTTAGAGGGACTATCGGCTTAAGCTAATAGAAGTTTAAGGTAATAATAGGTCTGTAATACCCTTAGATGTTCTAGGCCGTACGCATGTTACACTAACAGAGCTAGTAAGTACTCCCTTAGCTAGAAGGCCTAGGTAATCTTATTAAACTCCGTCATGCTAGGGATAGAGTATTATAATTATTACTCTTTAATAAGGAATCCCTAGTAAGCGCAAGTTATTAGCTTACGTTAATTACGTCCCTGCCCTTTATACATACCGCCTGTCGCTACTACTAATTAAATAGCTTAGTAAGGCTTTCAGACTGGCCTAGAGAGGTGGGTAACTACTACTTAGGGCCGGAAAGTTATCTAAACTTAGTTATTTAGAGGAAGTAAAAGTCGTAATAAGGTCTCTATTAGTAAACTAGTAGAGGGATTATTACTAAGTTACTACTCTATAACCCTTTATGAACATACCTAACTGTTACTTTAGCGGGTTAGGGGGTCCCCTTAGGGACGCCCTCCCAGCCGCGCCCTCCTCCTCTAGGAGGGGTCGTAGCGCCTACTAGAGGATAACCAAACTCTAATTTAACGACGTTTCTTCTAAGTAGCATAAGTAAATAATTAAAACTTTTAATAATAGATCTCTTAGTTTTAGTATTAATAAAGAACGTAGAGAAATATAATAAGTAATGTGAATTACAGAATTTAGTGAATTATTAAATCTTTAAACGTATATTACGCCTGCTAGCATTCTAGCGGGTATGCCTGTTTAAGCGTTATTTTAACCCTTAAGCTTTGCTTAGTGTTAGGGCACTATAGTTAACGTAGGCCCTTAAAAGTAGTAGTAGACCCTCTTAGAGCCTCCTTTACGTAGTAACTAACGTCTCGTATTAGGATCTAGAGGGACTCTTACTATAAAACCCCCTAACTTTTAACTAGTTAACCTTAGATTAGGTAGGAATACCTACTAAACTTAAGTATATTAATAAGTAGAGGAAAAGAAACTAATAGGGATTACCCTAGTAACAGTAAGTAAAGCAGCAACAGCTTAAATTTAAAATCTAGCCCTAGGCCTAAGTTGTAATTTATAGAGGATGCTTTTAGTGTGGTGCCTTCTAAGTTCCTTAGAACGGGACGCTATAGAGGGTAAGAGCCCTATACAGTTAGACACTAAGCCTTTATAAAGCTCCTTTAACAAGTTAAGTAGTTTAGGAATGCTGCTTAAAATAGGAGGTATATTTCTTCTAAAGCTAAATATTAGCTAGAGACTAATAGTATATAAGTAGAGTAATTAAAAGATAAAAAGTACTTTAAAAAGAGGGTTAAACAGTATGTAAAATTGTTAAAAGGGAAACGCTTATAACTAGACTTACGCCTAGTAAATTACCTAGCTCTTACGGCTAGGGTACTTTACTAGTATAGGCTAGTATTAGCTTGCCGTTAGGGATAAAAGCTTTAGGAATATAGCTCCTTTTAGGGAGTGTTATAGCCTGTTATATAATACCCTTTAGCAGGCTGAGGTATGCGCTCTATAAGGATGCTAGCGTAATGGTTATTAGCAACCCGTCTTAAAACACAGACTAAGGAGTCAACCTTATGTGTAAGTGTTTAGGTGTTAAACCCCTACGCGTAATAAAAGTGAACGTAGGTAAGAGCTTTGGCGTATTATTAACTAATCCTAATGTTCTCAGATAGATTTAAGTAAGAGTATATAGGGTTAGACCTAAAAGAAGGTGAACTATACGTGTATAGGGTGAAGCTAGAGGAAACTCTAGTAGAGGCTTATAGCAGTTCTAACGTGTAAATTAATTATTAAATATGCGTATAGGGGCAAAAGACTAATTAAACCTTCTAGTAGCTGGTTTCTACTAAAGTTTCCCTTAGGATAGTAGTATTAAACTTAGTTTTATAAGGTAAAGCAAATAATTAGGGACTTAGGGGCGCTATATAGCCTTTATCTATTCTTAAACTTTAAATATATAAGAAGCCCTTGTTACTTTATTAAACGTAGGTATTTAAATATATTAACACTAGTAGGCTATTTTTAGTAAGCAGAACTAGCAATGCGGGATGAACCAAACGCAAGGTTAAGGTGCCAGAGTAGTTACTTATTAGACACTACAAAAGGTGTTAGTATATCTTAATAGCAGGACGGTAGCTATAGAAGTCAGAATCCGCTAAGGACTATATAATAACTTACCTACCAAATATACTAGCCCTAAAAATAGATAGCGCTCAAGCGACTCACCTATACCTTACCCTTAGTATAGAAATAATGCGCTGAGGAGTAGGCAGACGTAGAGGTTAGTAATAAAGCCTAGGGTGTAAGCCTAGGTAGAACAGCCTCTAGTATAGATCTTAGTAGTAGTAGTAAATACTTTAATAAGAACTTAAAGGACCGAAGTGGGGAAAGGTTCTATATAAACAGCAGTTAGATATAGGTTAGTTAATCCTAAGCTATAGGGAAGTTCTATTTTAAAGGGGTACTTATGCCCCGTATGGCGAAAGGGAAGCTGGTTAATATTCCGGCACCTAGATATAGGTTTTGCACGGCAACGCAACTGAATGTAGAGACGACGGCGGGGGCCCCAGGCAGAGTTCTCTTTTCTTCTTAACGGTCTATCACCCTGAAATCGGTTTGTCCGGAGCTAGGGTTTAACGGCCGGAAGAGCCTAGTACTTCTGTTAGGTCTAGTACGCTCTTAACGTCTCTTAAAAATCCGCGGGAAGGAATAATTCTCACGCCAGGTCGTACTCATAACCGTAGTAGGTCTCTAAGGTAAACAGCCTCTAGTTAATAGAATAATATAGATAAGGGAAGTTAGTAAAACAGATCTATAACTTTAGGATAAGGATTAGCTCTAAGGGTTAGGTATGTTAGGCTTTAGGCAGACAGCTTAGGAGCAGGTTACTACTAGCTAGGCAACTAGCTAGAGGCTTCTAGTATTTAGGTTCTAACGCCTTTAGTAGGCTTTAGCCGTCTAGCGTACGGTTAATAACTAACTTAGAACTAGTACGGATAAGGGGAATCTAACTATCTAATTAAAACATAGTATTACGATAGCCAGAAAGTAGTGTTAACGTAATATGATTTCTGCTTAGTGCTCTAAATGTTAAAGTAAAGTAATTTAACTAAGCGTAGGTAAACAGCAGGAGTAACTATAACTCTCTTAAGGTAGCTAAATGCCTTATTATCTAATTAGTAATACGTATAAATAGATTAACGAGATTCCTACTGTCCCTATCTACTATCTAGCAAAACTACAGCTAAGGGAATAGGCTTAGCAGAATCAGTAGGGAAAGAAGACCCTATTAAGCTTAACTCTAGTTTAACATTATGAAAAGATATAAGAGGTATAGAATAGGTAGGAGCTTTAGCGCTAGTAAAATACTACTACTCCTATTATTTTTTTACTTATTTAATAAAGCAGGGCTGGATTTACGTCTAACTTCTAGTTTTAAGGTCCTTCGCAGGCTGACCTAGGTTAAAGACATTGTTAGGTAGGGAGTTTAGCTAGGGCGGCATATCTATTAAACTATAACGTAGGTATCCTAAGGGGGGCTTATAGAGAACAGAAATCTCTAGTAGAACAAAAGGGTAAAAGTCCCCTTAATTTTAATTTTTAGTATAAATACAAACTATAAAAGTGTAGCCTATTAATCCTTTAGTCCCTTAAAATTTAAGGCTAGAGGTGCTAGAAAAGTTACCACAGGGATAACTGGCTTATGGCGGCTAAGCGTTTATAGTGACGTCGCTTTTTAATCCTTTAATATCAGCTCTTCCTATTATACTAAAGTAGAATTTAGTAAGCGTTAGATTGTTTACCTACTAATAGGGAACGTAAGCTAGGTTTAGACTGTCGTAAGACAGGTTAGTTTTACCCTACTAATAACCTTATCGTAATAGTAATTAAGCTTAGTACAAGAGGAACTACTTATTTAGATAATTAGTTTTTATGGCTGTCTAACTAGGTAGTACTATAACGCTACTATCTGCTAGATAATAGCTAAACGCCTCTAAGTTAGAATCTATACTAGAACGTAACAATACCTCCTATACGTATAGATAGACATAAATAGGCTTTAGCTTAGCGTCTTAGTAGGTAATTCCTCTACTACTCTTAAAGTAAGTAGTAGTATTTTACAAATTGTAATTTCAGCACGAGTAGGGTTAAATCCTTTACAGACAACTTAGATATACAAAAGGGTCCTATAAGCAGTAGAGTAGCCTTATTATTACAATCTGCTAAGGGTAAGCCCTCCTTCGCCTCGATTTCCTTATGACCTATAGCGGCCACCAGCCGGGAGGGTAAGAGGGGCTATATATATATACTCGACGGACAGGGAAGAAAGGGGATAATGGCTGCGCCGGTAATCCGGTGCGGCTAAGTCCCTCCCGGACGAAAGAGTTACCCTAGAAAGGAATCTTACGAATAGGTAGGAGGCTAAGTACGCTTAGAGGGGAAAGAGTTACCCTAGAAAGGGATATCTATATAGGCGACGACGGGCTAGGCCTAAGTCCAGTAGGGCTAAAAGAGTTACCCTAGAAGGGAAAAAAGGTACCCTAGAAAGGGTGGATAACAGCCTAGCAGCTAAGTCAGATTGGGCCGAAAGAGTCACCCTGGAAAGGGGAAAAGTGACCCCAGAAAGGGCAGGCCGGGTGCCCAGCGGCTAAGTAGCCCAGAGGTAGAAAAAGTCACCCTAGAAAGGAAAAAAGTCACCCTAGAAGGGGTAAAGAGCCACCCTAGAGAGGACAGGCTAAGTAGCCTGGAGGTGGAAAAAGTCACCCTGGAAAGGGCAAAAAGTTACCCTGGAAAGGAAAAAAGTCATACTGGAAAAGGCAAAGAGTCACCCTGGAAAGGTGGAAAGGACAGGCCTAGCGCCCCCGGTATAGGGATATAGAGCGTCCCTCGGCGAGTATAGTATACTAAG